>CM029124.1:22230479-22467979 GCA_016859345.1 Istiophorus platypterus
AGTGCCACTGCATTAACACACTGATGCTCTTACCCGAGACCGGCAAGCCCACTGGACTGCATTTCCACTGCATTCCTGCTGCAATCCAACCAGCCCTGCCTCACCACTATTATGTAGCCTGGATCCATAAAAGTTGATCCTTTGCACTTTCTGCGTTCAAAGTCGCTTTCAGGCATCGCATTGACAGATAGTAAGCTTCATGGTCTGGATAAGGATAGAGCCAAAATGATGCTGAGGGACTGCAGCCACTAGCCCATTAAAATGATTTGACTGTCATTTCTGTGCCATCATCTATTTATCCCCATGGAGATTTGGCAGGGCTAGTGTTTTTTTCTTACCACTTCATATATGATGGATGGTGCATTTACATGACAGATTTCTATGGGAAACTCTTAACCTTAACTCAGGGAAGTAATTTATTTTTAAGAAATTCCAGAAGAATGCACAAGTGTGTTAATGTTCTGGGTTTCAGTAAGTTTAATGACCTTAATATGCCAAAGAAAAAGCTCTTATCAGCTATCAGCTTGTCTTACAGCATCTGGAACCCCCTTTTCAATCATGAAGTTGGGCAGGCGTCTAACAATTTTTGTCATTTTCTGAGACAGAAAATCACTCCTAGTTATGGAGGTGGGGAAGTAAGGTAGGGTTTTGGCATCTCTCACAAGCTTTCATCTTTTCATTCTTTAAAAAAATACTTCTTCCATGTTTTGTGTATTCAGTCACAGTGACATAAATCTTTTCAAGGAAAGTTTTTAGTATAGTGCAGTAATTTTAGAAGCTTTTCCACTGTTAGCAACCGGTGGGCTTGGATATGTTTAAGCCATATTGTTTGAACTCTGCCTAAAACACAATCAACCTTCTGCTAAACTCTGCCCGATAGTAACTGTTGCTATTCCTGTCAAGCTTTCCACTCTTGGATGGCATTTGTGTAGTTTCAGTGATAACAAAGGCAGATTTACTGTGTGAAATTCTCAGTAGTTTTTGAAACAATGATTTCAGACAAATATACAAAGAAAACAGCTTCTCATTTTTAGCCTTTGACCACTGATTTTTCCTGCTGAAATGAAAGCTGGCAGTTTTTATCAACTGTAGCTAGCAGGCTAATTAGGCTAATGTTGGCTGGCTAGATTTGAGAATCTTATAAATTGGTCTTAAACCTGTGCTTCATACATAAATGATACCGTCATAAGAGACTCAACCTAAAGCAGCATGCTGTATCTGGGGAAAAAGTCAAAAGCCTTGATATCTGATGGTCCATGTAGAAGATGCGGAAATAAAGAAAAAGCATTTTGCTTGTATTGTAGTGTAGAGCTAGGTAGTCCTGATATTATACGTACCACAAGAAAACATGTAAGATCAGACTGTTATTTCATCTTAACATAATTCTATTTGGCTGCTTAGTTTAAGTTCATATTTTTCACTTTAAACATTACAACACAAAAGGCTTTTTAGAATGAGAACTAACAAATGTTTTTGGCAAATTTAATTCTATCTCAGGTAATGTTGGTGGGCCAAGGAAATTTTAAGACAAGGTTCCACATAGTAGGGAAATATTACACAGTGAATGTGCTAGTCATGAATGATTCTTTTGTGTAATTTAATGTAGAACCATTCAGATTAGTTTGTTTAGTTAGCGATTTGCTCCTTGGCCTTGGAAGTAATGATAAATTTCTACTGTTTGTAGTAAACTAGTTAGGTGGAGATGCTAATGCTTTAAGCTTTCATTAGATCAGATAAAAACACTGCTCAGTCCATTCCTTATGCTTTCGGTCCTGTGTTTTGGGTTTGAAAGAGCTAAAAACCCTCATTAAATGCAGAGTATCATCAATACACTTTGCTTTCGCATGTAGAGAAATCAGAAACACTGCTGAGTTGCTGTTCATGATACAGATTTAGTGAACAGTAAATTCTTTGGTTCTTTGGTAAATTACATTGCCTTTGTAAAGGTCATTAAGTATTTTGAAGATATTGAATGTTGTCTCAACATATCAGCAAATTGGCAGAATTTAACAAAAAGTTTGGTATTGGACTTCAGAAACTCAGACCCTGGTTCAGGCTGACCCGTATGGAGCAGTTGCTTGTGGGAATTTCCTTCCCTCCCCTCAAGAGACATCGTATGATTGCGTGTCACCAAGAATCAAGTCTTGTCTGTGTGTGCCTGGAGGTTTCTTCACTTGCTCTGGTTCTCTGCCGCCTGCTCATAGCCTGGTTTCTTCTTCTCTTCCAGGGCTTTTACGTAATCCCATTTTGGTTATTTTTGGAGTGGTCTCTGTCTAGTAAGCAAAGATACTTAATGCAACTTGGACTTCTCAAAAATCAATTTGGTTTCAGCTCTGTGGCATGAAAATGTGAAAAGTCCGTGTTTAAATCTGTAGTTCATTCTTACCACATATAATGGATAATGTGGCAATTTTCTTGTTTTAATTCTGATTTTTGAGGATTAAGTTTATGGGTTAAATAACCCTGTGACCTTGACTTTTTGAAAACCAGGTTAGTGGACCCAAAACTACTTTCATTAAGCAAAAACACCTTTTCATAGTACTTTTCATGTTTGGAAAATAGATTTGTAATCATGCTGACTTTTAACTAAAGCTATTAATCATTGAATGAAAGTGATTGAGATTGCATGCAGTAAAACCACAAGGATTTCATAATTCTTGTTCCTTTAACAACTCAATTGTAAACTGTTTTAAAACACTATGTCTGTGGCAATTAAAGGAATTCATCTTTCTTATTTGAAGTTGATTAAATTCAGACTTTCTTTAGACACAACTTGTAATTTTAATATAATAAACAAGATATATCTGCTTATTTTCTTTTGCTTCAAAATTGTTACTTCCTAAGCAATTTTGATGATAATGTTTTCAAAATTTCTTTGGTAAACCTATGTGTGAATGTCCTGAAATATGAAACTAAGTTTTTCAACTGAGATATATCACTGAGGTAAAGGTTTTAAATATTTTTGCTGTTCACATTTGAACCCTTTATATCAGTCTGATAGTGTACTGCACCTGTGTGCTACTGCACTTCCCAGAAATCCCTTGTTTGTTAAACAGTTTGTTCAGAATGTGACTTCGGATATCACTGCTAAAGCTGAGTACTGAGTTCTTACTGGTTATTTCTAACAACCTGTTTATGTGACTTACTAGAACCTACAAACAAACTTAGTATTTGAAAACTGTATTAGGCATCTTGACCTCTTTATGGCCTCCAGTGAGTTACCTTTGAATTTTTAAAGTATACTTTTGAAGGACAATGCGAGGGTGAAGAAGTTCAGATGGAATAATGGTCTCTTGCTAGGCTTTTCTTTTATAGGCTAAGTGTTAATTCGTGGCTTCTTGCTGTTCCATCACATTTCAATTTTATTTGAAGGAGAATTGAAAGACTGAATCTACAGTATATTGTCTCAACCGGTTGGAGGGGTGGGGGGCGTTACTCCTCTCTGTAACAGTCTTACTGAGTCAGTTAAACTGATAACACAGCAGGAACTTTACTTTAAATTTATAAGCAGAACATTTTAAAGCAGAACTTTGTCTGTGTCTTTGTCAAACTCTTTCTCTTTTTCTTTTTCTACAGGACCTCGATGGGCATCATGGAACCTCGGGGTGTTCATGTGTATCCGCTGTGCTGGCATCCACCGCAACCTGGGCGTCCACATTTCCAGGGTCAAGTCTGTCAATCTGGACCAGTGGACATCTGAGCAGATCCAGGTATATACACACAGATATGGCCATACACACCCTTAAACCGTAGAACAATTCACACGAGCATAGAAATACTGACGCATCGACCAGAGTATTAAAGAAAAAAATCCATAATGATAATCCGCAGGTTAGTTCTGTTCTGACTACAAGTACTTCTCAACAGTGTTGCGCGGTTTTCATTTGAGAACTTGAACTGGTTGTTACATAAAGAAGTGGGCACACATAATAACTAATGCACTGATTATGTCTGTAATTTATATCTATGATTTTGATCAGAACAAGTTGGACTTAATCTGTTCTAGTTCTATGTTATTGACTGCTATGAGAACACATAAAATCATGCAGTTTATAAGTGGCTCCCTAATCCGACTGGAGTAAACTCTACAGGCTCAGTGAAAAAAGTTGGAGAGGAGGCCAACAAAGAATGAAATATTTGTTTTTTGCCTTGTTTAAACTTGTAATTCAACCTTTTGAATCGAATTGACCCAATTAGTCTCTAAAATCACACCGTGTCCTCTCACACTCATTGTCAAATAAAATAAAACACAGAGGTCAAACATAAACTGCTGGAATCAAACTCTTTCTAATCATGACAGTATATTTGATGTTCATTACTATAGTCAATGAATCCACTTACAGGACACCTACAGACCTCATAACTTATAAAAACAGGTTGTTTTGGTTTTACACTATTTGTACAGATTTTGACATTACTAAAGCATTAATGTTACATCATCATGTCCTTGTATCAATGGCTAACTACCATACTGAATATCTTCCAAAAAAAACAAACCAAAACAAAACGAAAACAAAAAAACAAACAAACAAACAAAATAACCCCCACACATCACATTACCTCTTGTGACGATAAAGCTATAAATAATGTGAGTGAAAACCGAGCAAAAACAGTTGAATTTCTAAGGGGTTAAAAAATCCAGCACATCTTTTATAAGGTGGCGCACACACATCAGCAACAGTCTGTATGCACGCACACACAGACACGCACACACTGACAGAAATGCAGTATTTAGTATGCATTGAAGCGTTCTTTCTCATACAGTGGATCTGTGCCATGCGTATACTCAGCAACACGTGTGCACACATGCATAGAGAATTGAATAAGTCCCTGTATAGGAGTGTTGTGGATAACTAGCATGCCACATTGACTGAATTACACACAATACATCTGGAGGAGTTGTGAGAGTTTGTCTGAAACCCATCGGATCACGCCAGGAATTTATTTAATCACCCAGTTGTTAAAAAACCCACTTGTTTGGTGTGTGTTTGTGTACCATGATAAAGGTAAGTGTGTGTTTCTTCGCAGCAGTGCCTATCCATCAGCTGAGTGTGAGTAGAAAGGGTCTCACTCTGAATGTTAATCACTGTTTTCAATGACTAATTAATTCTGGATCGCTGATTATTCCGACTCCATCTCCTCTACTTCTCCTATCATCACCCCATTTATCACCCTCCTCTTAATTTAGCCTTGACATATTCGACCAGTGTGTCTTTCACTCTGTGTGTTTGTGTTTGAGTGAGCGTGCGTGGAAAGGAGTCAGCGAGGTTGAAGTGAGTTGAATGCAGATTTGATGTATGAAAGAACTCACTGTGTGTGACACGTTCTTCAAGGCATTTTACCAGTTACCTTGCTAGTGTTAACACCGCATTTTTTCTGTCCTTCCTTCCTTCTCAACTTCACTCCCTGCAGAGTATGGTGGACATGGGCAACACCCGGGCCAGACAGCTGTATGAAGCCAACTTACCAGAGAACTTCAGACGGCCTCAGACAGACCAGTATCCTCCTCCTGCCTGCTGTGTGTCTCTCTCATATTGTCTATAATACCCTGTATTTATTATACCCCACTTTCTTTTTCATAAAAACATTACATGCCACCATATGCTGGCTTAGAAAATCCTTGTCTTTGAGCACTTAACCTGCTATATTCACACTTCATGTGCATAAAAACTGCCTGTCACCATACATTTGTACAAAAACCCACACCACTCTGTACATGTTAATATAGTTTTGCATAAAAGGCCCCCTTATAACCATATATGTCACCCTATATTTACATACAAATCTACAATCTCCCTGTTTTATATCATGCAATATTTGTGTAAAAACTCCCACTGTTTCCATAAATTAGCATAAAAATTACTTATTATCACCACAGTTGTGTTATGTACAGATGGTTGTCAAATGAAAGGAAAAAGCAAGGTAAGGTTTTTCCTTTCATTTTTTTCCTTTTATTTGTCACCCATGTTAGTAAGAAGTTTTTTTTAGTATAGTCCCCACTAGAGGAATAAACAACAAGCTTTTTCCTCGTTTGTAGAGATGTCCTGAGCCTATCATAAGGATCGGTATTCTGGCTGGTCCAGGCATTTCTTAATGGATTGGTATTAGCTAATACAAACCTGATAAAAATCAAAGTGTTGCTGCACCATTCTCCATTATGAAGAATGCAAAAATGAAAAATTAAAAATGAAACTTTTCAAATTATGAGGAATTATAGTCCAAATATATCACAATAATGAAGCTGCTGGAAGTTGCTTCATTGGTCTAACTGTAATTATAAAACACATAATAATACTGCACAGTTTACAGGCTTTGCTGCAAGACACAAGATTCAGGGTTATTTTGTAAACAGCCTAACCCATTCTTATATCCATGAAAAGGCCAAGAAATAATGTATCAAGTACAGAAATGAAATATGCTGCCCTGATCTCTTAACAACAGATTTTGAGTAAATCTCATTTGTTTTATAGTGATCAGGACTGAGAAATTTCAATATCAAGGACAGTTGTGTTTTTGTTCTTGAAATCTCAGCTGGTGCTTAGGTACAATAACAGTTGGGTTTTTAGCACTGACCATTAAAAGCTGGAAAATGTGTGTTTTTTTTTTTTTAATTTATTAATGAATACTGAAAACAAGGCTATTAATGAGTTAGCTCTTTGGCATTAGTGGTCCATGACACTGATATCCAGTATTTAGTGCGACAGTATATCAGCATACTGATTAGTTTAACCCTACTAGTCTAACCCTTCTTGAAATCCCTCCTGTGATGGACTTTTTTACAAGAAGAGAAGTCAGGGAAGTTACAGTATCAAAAATAACTCAGTCATTGTCGAACTTCAGCTTTGTTGACACACCAATGAGTACTTCCAGTGCTTCAGTAGTGACAGTCTTCCTTTGGTTGTGTCCTTCTGCACATTTATCCAGGACACTTTCAATAGTGTCTGTGTATTCTGTGGTGTAAAAGTGGATTCCAGTTTGCCCTTTTCCATGATACAAGACAAGACAGCTGTGTGGTTAACACAGCAGCATATGTTCTTATTTCCACCAGCAGACTGAAATAAATAATCTCCCAGTTTGAAATGCTGCTCTAATACCCTATCTTGTATCTGGCAGGCCCATTTGTGCGGGTGGTCATCATTCTTCACTCTTTTGAAGTCCATTAGTTGTTCTGACAGCAGCGCCGCTGGCTGAAAACAGCAGATAACAGACTCAGGATTAGAAGAGCTACCGCCTGAATTTGTGTGTGAGCGTTTTTCTGTGTGTGCTTCAGTGTCTATATCATGATTTTGGCCCCACTATTTACTGTCTATATATGTAAATGACAAAATTGAGTTTGATTCTTCTTCCAAATATATATTATTTTGTTTTTCATTACCGTGTGTGTGTGTGTGCGTGTGTGTGTGTGTGTGTGTGTGTGTGTGTTCATGAATATTTTTATATTCATTTATAGACACACAGGTGTAAAACACCTGTGTGTACTTGTTCATGTTGCTTTAGTGTATTTACAGTTATTGAAGGTTTTAGAGGCATTGCATTGCTGTAGAGCAGAATTTTACTTCTACGGATTTCTCATGGTCAATATAAATGTTATTTTCATAAAAAGTCTTAATACTAGAGTACAAGTATTACCACAGTGTTTTATCAAATTAACCATATTCTAACATGTAATTAAGAAACTGTGTTTCTTTTCAAACCTTAAAAATGTATAGGAAAAGCACTGCATGTATGAATGTAAGTGAATGGCTGAGAGCGTCATTTAGTGTGCATTAAGTGGTTGATAAGACTAGAATAGTGCTATATAAGTGCAGTTATTTTACCGTTTACCAGTACACCAGTTGATTCAATATGTCCCTGGCCACCACTCTATATCTCACTAGTGTCATATAAATGAAGACACACTGATGAACATCCAACCCTTTCATGAGTGTGATAGCTATCTTTTGTAATGAATTAAATGGCCCTTTGGTAGATGACATCCAGTTGTATAAGGGTAGTGGCAGCAGCATGGGCATACAGGATATCCCCACAATCTATTGTGAACAGTATGGTGGACTGTATTTTTTTTTTTTTTCTGTTTTTCAAAGGAGTAACAATTTCTCACAGTATCACATCTGACAGCATATTGTATGAAAGCCATTATTTATAAAATTATAACTCCAAAGCCTTTTAAACTCTGTATGTAGTATCATTTCCACCATACAGAACTGCTGACATTCATAAATCTTTGTGATGTTTAATTAAATGATTTTTTTGAAATTTTATACTGGGTTTGATACTTCCTCTATTAATTGTTTTCTTCAGTGTCTGTCTAACATTGGGAACACTAGCTACCTCAGCATTTAGTATTATGGCTTCAGCATGCTAGCAGGACCAAGAATAAATTCTTCTCTACTCACCAGCATGGCAACTGTAAAAAGGACCTTAACAATAATAATAAAGCATATCAGCACATGCTTGCTCTGTTCAGTCCAGGTCTTCCCATTGATAACCGGTATAATATTGACCATGTATACAGTGTTATGAACATGAAATCAGTTCAACTGTAGGTCATTCATCTCACCGGAGACGAATAACACTGACTGGGTTAAGGCTGATTTAGGTCAAAGGTCAGCAGTGGGCCATTATATCAGCCTGTCTGGTCGTTTGGTGTGTTTTTCTTGTGTAAATTGGTGTAGCATCCATCTTCATCTGACATGTCATGTGTTACTTACCACCATGTCATGTACTGCAGTCCTTGCTGCTGTGCTAAGTGTTTTAGTGTAGCATCCCATGTGTTCTGTTTTGTTCTAGTCAACAGTAATAAATAGTGGTTGTGTTGAGATGCAGCTCCACAAGCCTGCCCCTCATAGCCTATCTCGTGGCTAGAGTTGTGCAAGGGGGTCGTTCACTTTCAGTCTTCTGAGGTTTATTACTCGATCCCACAGAAGCGTCGCTGCTGAAATAGGGAGATAAGAGAGTGGGGATTAGTGCTGATGCACTATAGTGACTGGGTGTGATGGAGGCGTGTGATTGGGTGCGTGTGATTTGGAGTTCATGGGTGTGGGTTTATGAGTGGGAGCACACTTGTATGTCTGTCATCGTATTTTGGCAGTGGCAGGAATCCTAATTTTACCATCCCAAATATGCATATCAACTAATGTTACAAACTATTTTTGGATTCACAACTAATGGTTCACTGGTCCATCACTTTGACAGAATAATATTAGTAATGTCATTGATTTCAAAGGGGAAGGAGATATATCTAGATCGAATGTGTTTTATCAGGTTTATCTTCACCCATCCTGATATCTTGAGAGTTCACAAAGAAAACTGGATCATTTTGATTGCCCCAAGAAAAGTGAGAAATACTGTAAAAATGGGTTTTATAAAGAGGCTGGTGTCAGGAATACACCAGAATGTCTCCTCTTCCGGTTAAATTTTTACACATTTTTCAATTGAGTTTTGGAAACCACACTATTAATACAATGTTAAAATTAAAGCAGATGATTTTTGGTAGTGCACATATAGACAAGTACCCAGCTGGAATTGAACTGGAGATGTTGAAATTGAATGAAAAAATACGCTGTTCTTCCAGTATTCCTGAGAACTAGTGTATGTTAATGATTTTGTATAATAGAAACTGAGATGTTTTTGTGCAGTGTTTTCTTTTTCAGTGTTTTTTACTTAACCCTAACCTTCAGAGCAGTGGAGGTCTTCATTCGGGACAAGTACGAGAGGAAAAAGTACTTCGACAAGGAAGCCCTGGTAACAGCTCCAGTGAGTACCACCAACACTTCTTGTTTTCTCCATCTTGAGTTTTGGTTTTTGTGAGAAACTGAAAAATAAATTCCAAAAGGCTAGAAACTGCATCAAAGACTGTTTGCATGGTTTTGGCAGCTGTTGTGTTAAAAGTCAAAATGTGCCACTTTGGCATCTTTTTATGACAGAAGATGTCTGAATGAGTTCCAGTACTGACTTTTCCACGTCAGCGCATGGTTTACTTCTATTATCCAAGTTTTTCAGTCATTAAGCCTGCAAAATTTGTTTTACAGTTGCTGATCTTTACTGCACTTTATTTCATTGGTAATTATAACGTAGATGTTTGTAAATGCAGTAAAATCCCTTTAAACCCTGATGTCAGCACAAACAGGAGAGTCTAGGGTCTGACACCAAGTGTTGTTTCACACAGTCAGAAAATAACCTTTTAAAACTCTGTTATCTTGTGATACAGATCTTTATCATTAAGTAGAGATGTTGCTGTGTGTGTTTTTGTGGGTCACTGTCAAGACTGAACCTTCATTTGTGTAGATAATGAGAGAAAAAGGATATGATTCTGTAGGTGTTTGTGTAAGTGGGTTGGTACACATTTCCTTGTCCTTTTTCCAGAGCTTATCTCTATGAGGTGTGTGTTTTTGAGTGTTTTTGGTGAGTGGGTTGTTGCTATACTGTGAATTATGTAGGGCGGTGTGAACGCTTACACTGTCCTACATGTGAATATATGTGTGTGTGTGTGTCTGTGTCTGTGTCTGTGAATTAGTTGCAAATCTCCACTTAGACAATGTAACTAAGAACACAGTAATTAAGACACTGGTTAATATTGGAGATTTTGTCCCTTGTCATTAAAAGTAAACAAGGCCGGGTCGGAACTTAGTATATGGCTGGAGTGCACTTCATCTATTTGCTTGTCTTAGTCTTGTCTAAGTCAGTAAATCTATTGACAAAGGTGCTAAGTGAGCAAAACTGCACGTAAATGCCCCCTGATGATGCAATAGAAAATGTGCAAATTCATTTTTAAAGAGCAATGACCACTGAGGAAACTAACAGTTGGCTGATTGACCAATGGTGAAACTTCATCACTCAGCCACTATAAGACATTTGCATTACAAGGTCATGCTGCATTCAACTGGCAAAGATGTAACTTCATCACTCACTCGTTCACTCACTCACCCATGTTTATGGGGTTAGGCCCACTGTTGTGGTACTGTCCAAAAATTAAAAATAGACTGGCTGTAATAAAAAAATGTCAGTCACATTCAAATAGCTATCATACAGTATGATCAAAAAATTTTTGTCTGTCAAAGAACACTTAACACTTAATGATTAAAAGAATATTTAGCTTCTGCTGTACTATAATGAGAGATGAGATGGCTCTGGCACAGAGAACTCCAGTCCTGATTAGTAATTACAGCCACAAACTTATATAAAAGTATTGATTAATTCAACACATAACAGGTACATTTGTGTTACAGCCAATCAAGCATTATAACTGGAGATGATGTGTCCTCCACGTTATTTTTCATTACCCTCTTAATTAATAATCTATTTCAATAGATGGTTAAGTGCTCACAGCCTGGTCTAACTCATAAATGTTTGATACAGTAATCTTTGTCTCTCTGCTTGTATGAATTGAGTTTGCATGTCAGTGTCAATGAGAAATATAAAAAGAGCATAGTCTGTCATGGACAATGCGCTTCATGCATGTCGGTTTTTAAGATTTAAATAACTACATCTACTCCTGCTGTTAACAGCTCTGCACTGTTAGTACTTGAGTTAAAATTAATGATTGCTTCTTAGGCTGCTTAACAGCATTAAATACTGTAGGTCTAATTAAAAAAAATGGTACAGTCCTCTCCCTCTCTTTTCAAAAATCTGAAATATTGAGATGTTTCTTTCTCAATAGAACATGTTTTCTTGACCCTTTCATTATTTAGTTATACCACTCAAATTCATTCAAAAAGAAATTTAAAGTTGCTGACTAATTTTTCCCCTTTTACAGGTAAAGAGACATAGAGATAGAGAGGGTTCACAATTTAAGTCCAAATGTAAATTGCTGCTTTTGTATTTTACGTAGTAATCACTAAGCACAATTAATGATTCAATTAATAATGGCGACACGATGTAAGGTATCAAACTTTTACAAAAAAAAACCCACAAGTCCACAGCTAAACTCTCAACATGATTTTACAGTATTTCATCTAACAATGCAATCCAAAAGCCCTGCCAACTGACAGACGTTTCTATCCTTACAGCCACACATTCCACTGAAGCTAGCAAGGCTACAAACTGTGAGGAAGTTTGTAGTTTCCTTCACAAACATCTGTAGGAAAAACAAAACACTCTTAAAAAGTACATTACACTACATTACAATAATCTAAAATGGCTTGTTCACACCAGGGCTTATCGGGTGCATCTTTATTTCATCTCTCCGTCTCTTCCTCTCACTGTCTCTCTCTTTGTCTCTCTGATTCTCTTCTTCATCCTGAATTCTAATTCTATTTTTCTCATTCCCTTTTGCCTTCTGCCTCTCTCTCTGTTTTCTCTGGCTTTCTCTGAAGCATTGCCAGCAGTCAGACTGTGATCTAGGATCTGTTTCTGCCACCCACACAGACGGCTTGGCTTTTATATGCAAATTAATTATTAAAAACAACTCATTATCACTTTAAGCAGTTTTGTGCAGATGGAGAAAGAGGAGGAGAGGGTGGGCTACAGTAACCCTGAGCTATAGGGTCTGCGTTTGTGTGTGTGTTTGCTTGTGTTTATGTGTATGCGTATGTGTTAGAATGAGAGAGGAATTTTGGTGTGAATTATTTGTTGAGAAGTTATAGAAAAGAAACAGTTTGTGTCCCTGCATGCGTCTTCACTGTAGTTACATCATCACACTGTACTGAATTTGTTTACCAGTATGTTTGGATGATATTGGATCTGGTCGGTGTACATACTGTAACATGATGGATACAATATGATGCAGTCGGATTAAATGCATACAGTATTTTGTGTGGAATGATCATTCCTATTCTGGTGGTTTTAAATCGTATTTTACCTAAATTAAAGGACATTTTGACTGAATTCCACACATTTCACCATGATTGTTTCTGCCACTGGTTCTTGTGTTGGGCTGGGTAATGAGCTGTAACACTGAGTGCAAATTTAATTGTGAACTACACTGAACATTGCAAATTGACAAGTACTGGAAGATGGCACCTGCTCAATCAAATTTAAGGTGAGACGTAAAGACGTTTTGGTAGAATTCTATTGAGGGAAGTTTGTCTTACTCTATAAAAGCAAGATTTTTGTTAACGTTAGTTTATTGGCATTTTAGTTAACAAACAAACAGTAAGCAATGTTCTGTTTTTGTTGAAATGGTTTCAAAGAGGTGTTGATTCAACTGTATGATCATTTCAGGGACTGTAGTTTGTGGTGCTGTTTAATTAAATTGGGTTATAAGGAAAAATATATGTAGTGTTTTGTCAACCCCATTTATATTACTGAGAGTTAGGCTAAATAACAGAAAAATGTTGCTGTGTAATGCAGTACAGTTCAAGAGCAACAGCTTAGCTAATGTTAAAAAAAAATACTGATTATTACAGCTCTGAAAACGTGATCAACTTTGAGTGGACTGTGACCTCAAGAATGACACTACAAACATCTGCTTTTCTGCCATTTCTTGTTTTACCTTTGACGTAAATGATTTACAAAACTATTAATATGTTAAATATGTTTCTTTTAATGCTATGATTTGGTAAACATTAACACAAAGTAAGAAGAGTCATAAAATCAGAAAACAGACTGTGTCACTTAAACTATAATATCTAAAATCTGCTAATGTTACTCAATGTTAGCCACCATAAGCTACTGATTATACCAGACCAAGTAAGGCTGTAACACCAAAACCCCTGAGTGTACCGACCTAAGCAAGAGTATGTTTATTTATTGTCCATTCAACTTTTCATTTGTAAGATGCGATATTTGTGTTTCTTCTGCTAAAGCTTGCATATCCCTGGCCTCAAATGAATAAAAAACATTGGTGAAAAATTGTTAATAGTTTATTACAAAAGTATGTACTCACAAGCTAAAATTAGCAAAAGGTGTAGTTTTTATGTTTGGACATTTTAACATTTCAATTCCAAAACACATTCTGCCAAAAAAGATGTTTGTTATCAGTCTCCTCAAACCAAATACTGTATTTTGCATTCAAAAAGCCTCATTGTTCCTGTTCAGACCTGGCATTAACATGTGTCTTGGGTGATCTGATCACAAGTGGACAGCTCTAAGCACATCAGTTCAAACCTGGCAGCAAAGTGCCTCTTGTCAAGAAATACAACTTGTGATCAGACCTCATGTTCCTACTCTGTATGCAGATAAACGCGTACATAATTTCAGGATGATGTCAGCTGAGTAGATGGTCCCTCCGTGACCCAGGCCACCTTCAAAATTGGTCTGAGTGATCGGATCTCTATGCATCTTGGGTGCATTGTACTTGGAGCTGTCCACTTGTGATCAGATCACCTTAGACACATGTTAATACCAGTAATGAACAGAGACGTTGATGCACACATTGTATCCAAATTCTTATATGTGTGTAAGACCTATGGCAAGAAAGCTAAAGAAAGACCAGTGTCTTTTAATGGACACAGTGGAGTACATGAGTGCATCCACTCCATTTCCATTGCCCATGCAGCATGAGCTCAGTGTTCTGTCATGAGTGAATTAGTAGGTGTGTAGTCCAAGTGCATTTAGGAGTGTGTTTGTGTAAATATATGGACCACAGATTACCTCAGTACTACAGGAATCAGCAGGGCATCAGAGTACATTTTACAAACCCTCTGTGATGAGCCCAGTGATTGGCCTAAAAATGTCACAAGAGAGCAGTACATTCACCCTGGAGGAAGACTTTGCTGATGTTCAGCCTTATTTGCCCGTGTTACTCATAGGAAGGTCCTGTCTACTGTGTCCACAGTAGTTGCCAATGTTCTATGTGTTCCTGCAGCCAGCTGTGGCAGCCTACTTAACTTCTGCCATCCACTGACTTATTGTCTTCCGATGTCAGTCGACAGCAGAAGAGCTACAGGGACAGTTTGGCTAAAGTCACTTTTGTTTTTTTTTCTCTTTGATGGTTAGTTTTTCACCCCACCACAGAGTGTGGCCATTTGGAACAGCCATGAGCACTTTTGCCTTCTAATGAGATGTGCATAAAGTATATAACAATATACAAAATAGTAAATATTATAACTGCTTTACATCAACATGTAAGCACTGTCATTAGTATGTTGAAATGTCCAACTTCTCATTAAGATGCGAGTTAAAAATTCATGTGGTCGCATTTTAGAGCATGATGAACATTAGGCTGTTTTGGTGCCTTTGCAGCACAGGAACTGTGTTAGCCATTTTTGTTGAAAGCAATACCTCTTCCTCACTGTCTCAGTTGGTCTTTCCCTGCTTTTAATTTCATCATCAGTGTGCATGTGTGAAACAATTCATTTAGCTGTTATTGTGTTCCAAAGACAAAGCAGTCCATAGTTGCTTATTTTAAAAAACAAAATGAGGACAGAGGAGGAGTGTTGTGGAGAGGGAGAGTCAATCAGAGGTCCTGATTCAGACACAACTGATGATGAGAGTCAACGTCCTGGCAGGGAGAGACTGGCTGAGCCAGCGTAGAAGAACAGGTACTACTTTCAACCACAGTGGCTAATGTAGTACCTATGGTTGTGGTGCGGGGGAAAGATATGCTGTTTGTGTATTGTAGGCAACTTTGCCCATCCATTGCAGGCGACTCTAGAATCATTATCAAGTCAAAACAGTTTAAGCTTGAAACTTTGATGTTGCACAACAACCATAAGAAACACAAAACTTGTAGATACTTATTCATCACCTGAAGCCCTGAAACCCTCCCCACTGCTTTTCAGCAGTTATATGAGAGTAATCGCTCAATGGAGGAGAATGAATATCAAGACAACTGTTCATCAGCATGCACGGTCCTTGATCAACACCATGCTGTACCAAAAAGGATGTGACCAAATCATATGCTTGTGTAACCAACTGAGAGGGTTGGTAGCCGTCTTACTTTATAGTCTGAACTCAAATAAGAAAAGCTTCTTTATTTGAGATTACCTTATCAGACTATAAATGTCGGGCTGTAATGTTTTTGTAAGATTTTTCAAGTGTATCTCTTTTCTTTGTGGTAATTAATGGTTGGGCTATCATCTGTATTTTCATATCATTATAATTGCATTACTTATTAATTACTTATTTTGGTCGTCGACACACCTCAGGTAAAATCAGCGGCAGGCATATGGAGAACCGAGGTACTGGCTTTTGTCAGATTGCACAGCACACTTGATGGAAAAGGGATTGCAAACACGTTGCTATAAATTGACGTCACTTGTGATTGTTGTTGTGATTGAACAGTGAATCTTCGTCAGACTGATTGCTAATTGTCACAAAGCATAATTCGATTCTATAGGAATTCTTCCATATTCGGTGGTTGCAGGTAGATTTGTGAGTGCCACAAAACCTAGCTCAAGTTCTCAGTGTTGTCACATTATCAAAACTATGACTGATTCCTGCCTCAATATCTTGACAACGATAACGAACGTTACCATAAGCCTATTATTATTAATTGTCATTTTTATATCTATTTAGACTGAATAGAAAACTAGAGAATATACTCTAGAGAGTGCAGACCTCTGCCAAGAAGGTGTATTGAGTCATTTGTATTCATTATGATTTATTGCACTCCTGTAGTACCATGAAGTGCCAGACTTACAGTTAATGTCATTTATGTTTATTATTTTCAGTTTTAACAAAATTGTATGTAATTTGCTCTTAGTGTTTTCTTGTTTGTTTATTAATACATGTAGATGTATAGTTGACAATGAATTAGAAGATTTGCAACATTGATAATTTGATAACTATAAATCCAGTATGTTACATTTAGGCAGGAAAACCCAAATGCATAACACAGACTCTTGGAAAAGGGAGTCCAGTAGGTGAGGGCTTAGGGTAAAGGGAAATAGCAGTTGGTGGGGCATTGCAAAGCAGGAAATAAAGGCTGGGCTGGAAGGCAAAGGGCTGAGGCAAGGAGCTGATTAGTGAAGAAGAGGAGTGAGGGAAGCTGGAGCCTGATGGAAATGACCTGGCTTTGTCATGGGGAATGGTGTGATGGTGGGCACAATAAGGATCAAGCAGGTAAACGGCAAGTCTGAGATGATCCTGCAGCTCAAGGAAAGACTATTTAGTACAAAGAGATGAGGAGTAGACTTGGAATTAACTATTCTAAGTGTCTTTAGCATCAGATACCAAACCAGCTGAAACAACCACCTGGCAAATAGTGAATGAAGAACCGGGGGAGAGATACTGCTGGGCTGATGAGTGGATGGATTGCAGGTGTGTTGGCAGATTGGCAATCAGGGAGCCAGACAGGGGAAGACAGGAGGCACAAGAGGAAGGGAAAAAACTGAAGCAAAAGGATTAAACTGGAGTCAGGGCTGAGACCAATAACAAAATAATTAGATCAAGGTCATAGTGTTATTAAAGCTTTACATTTTCAACCAGATATCACTTCTTAAACAGCATTTAATAAGACTCAATACACCTGGTTGACAGAGGTCCATAATCTGTTGTGCACATTTTCTAGTAATCAAATAAATATTGAAAAAAATATACATACCATAATTAGCATGAAGTACTGATGAATATAAGTTGGTAACTGGTGTTGTTGTAATACTGCATACTTGTGAACTTATATTTTTTTAGCAGCTTGCAAGCTATGGTAGAGTTACCATTACCAGTGTGAACTGTGCATTTCCATATATTGATGTTTAACACACTGGTAAGTTAGTAATTTAAAGTAACATTAAACAGTGTCATTGCCCTTAATGGCCTTGTCAAACTGATTGTGAAAAAAAGTTCCCTTGTCACATAATAAATCACACTCGTTTGACTTATATTTGAGGGCTTGAGAAGGCTATGATTATGTTATTTATCACAATTTATGACCAGTAGCTCTTTGGATTCTATAGTGCCTTTGTTTTAGATACCCGTTTCTGTGCTTTTTACAACTTCAGCACCTTGGACAGCAAATGAAGGCTCCATTTAGATGGTGCTGAATGAAACAGAGCCCTTAAACTCCTATCTCTAAAAAAAAAGAAAAAGAAAGCCCTTAGTCTTCTAGTTTTCTTTAATCACAACAATTAGACCCAATATTTTCCCCCAAATCCTAACAGACATTACTTCTAGGTCTCATTTCTCTCTGCACGTCCCAACACTCTCTTTACAACAGCTGATTAAAGGACAGATTAGCCACCACTGGCCCTATGTGCACCAGTTGCTCTCTTAGTCTCACAATATCACAATTAGATGTAACATAACATAATGTCGGTGGTGAAAGAAGGAGGTGAAAGCATGCAGCTTTAAAAACCGCCAAAATGAAATGATTACTAGCAAAACCACTGTGCTATAATTGTAAAAAATCTGGTGTTGGGGCAAAAAAAAAGATGAAAACATTATTTGCGATAGCGCACCTGCACATTGACAACATTATTCAAGTCTGTGCATATGCCTCGTAAACACAGAACACAAGCATGTAGGTTGATTATTAGTCAAATAAATTTTAACTTGAAAATCCTCCGGCAGGGAAACAGTCAATCACAATACACCATACCTCAGACGGAAAAATTCAAATTCATACTAAATGATCCAGATCTGCCCAAAAAATTTTAATGGGATCTTCTCTGGCTCATTTCCCATCCTTTCACCTAGTTTGGTGCAAATTGCCTCAGTAGTTTTTGAGTAATCCTGCTGAAAAATAAACAAACAAAAACAAACACAATTCTGTCAATTCACTGTGCAGAGGCATTTATTAAATCCTTTAGATAGCAGCTAGCAGGCATTGGCATACTCGACTGATAGCGTAGTCCAGATAAACGGGTCCGTTCTGTTGAGCTCCATTCTGTTGAGGTAAGATTTAAGAAGCCTCAGTTTAGAAAATACCCATCCGGCAGATGATACAGTCACTCAAATTGTTAAGAAAAGCAGAAAAATCGTACAGGCTAACCCAAAGCTTGCAATGTTGCAGTTACTGTGTACTATCACCAATCACCAATGCTGAGGTTAGGATATCTTTGTAAATATGACACAACTTGCTTGCTTGCTCAAAAAGTTGCAGTGCACATTGTTTCAGGCTGTAGAAGTTTAAGTGTGTCCCCTGTTGTCCTCAAACTTATAAATCTGTGTCAGATGGGAAATTCACTATGATAAAACAGTCACGTGCAAATAGGACTCTGCTTCTGCTGAACGTTCACCTTGATAAAGTTCATAAAAAGGCCACTTCACCGTCCTCCACCATCTTCCTCGATTCACCATTGCCAGGTGACGTGCTGATACTAGCATCACCACTAGTAGGTGACTTGGGCTTCATGCTGCTGCTGCTTGAAGTTGTTCACTGTGATCTTTCTTGGTAAAGAAACTTAGCGGCTTCTGTCAGTTTTCTCACCAGACACCCACATCTGTATTTGTACTCTGTTTGTCATTTACTCTATTGCTGTCTTTCTTCTGGATTTTACTCTGCAGATGTATGCATGTCCACAGCTACCATAGCCCACAATTCAACATGAATTGTTCATTAATTGTTATTTACACTTAATTTTGAAATTTAAGATAGTGGTGTCAATCAGTTGTAGAATATGCTTGTATATGTAAAACTGAAACTTTATTGTATTTTATTGTATGGATCAAGTGGGTGACACCATTGAGTGAATGACTTGGCACAGAACACTGTAAATACTTACTGCTTATCATTTAAGTTTAGTTGTCACATGTATAATGTAGACTCAGTGATACAGATGAGAGTGATTGAGCTCTTTTGATGTGATAGTGGCGAGATAAGATGAATTGATTAAAAAGGCCCGACTGTGTAGGCGCTAAATCATGGTGGGCCCCAATGCAGCTGCATTACCTCCATAAATGGTAGTTGCGCCTCTGAACAGAGCGCTGCACCACACACACTTCTCTAATGTTGAACATCAACGCAATTTAGGAAATACGACTCCTAATAAAACGCTGTCATTCTTAAAGTATTTGTACTAATCAAAAGGGGTATAGTGCGATGGGGTATTGCAATCCCTTTCTAGAATTGGTATACCGTGCAGCACTGCAAGGTCATTGAGTTGGTCATGACTCAATATAATATGAGAACATTGTAGTTACAGTACATCCTAACCATCGAAAACCAACCCTCAGCTCCATAACTCCTGTTTTATTATTCTCTATATGAATATACCACTTCAGTGAGTGTCCTCCATAAGAGTCCAAATGAAGCTGTTAGAGGTCTACCCAGCGGACAAGTTTCAGTTAAGATGTTAACCATCTTCTCTCTCACTATCTGTATTCGCCACAGCAGAGAGATAGATACTGCTATCTTCAAGACCTAATATCTATTCAACCTCCAATTCATCCTCTTTCACCCAGCTCGCACTACTCTTCTTGTTATCTATCCTCTCTTTATCACTCTGCCCCCCCACCCCTCTGTGTTCCTTACACTCCTCACTCTTACCCTCCAGCTTCTTTTCTCTTTATCTTCGTGATCAGTCCATCTGTGCCTGTTTAGTGCTGTGTCGACATCTCCGGCAGCATCAAAGTCGGAGGAGGAGGAAGTTTGCAAAGAGGAAAAAAAAACCTTAAAGACATCAACAGAATAAGTAAGGGGATAAAAAATGCTCTGAATTCACATCTCAGCTGCACTCCTTTCACCACCACAGGCAACAAGAGCAAGCAGTTGTTTGATGCCTTAACAGTTGAAGAGGGAGGAAGAAGGATGGAAATGGCAAAAGATGAAAAATGGAGAAAACATTCTTCTGTTCCTGCCCTCAGAAAGACACAGTCAGTGTTAGTTTACACCCTGAGGTGCTTTAGAGAGCAAAGGAGTAGGAGAGGGACATGGTGAGGAAGAAAAGGAGGTGGGTTGATGTTAATGATGTAATCTGTTTCTGTGAATGCATTTTTCTCTGGCTGACTTTAACGGCTTGATGCTAAAGGGGGCTTAGTATATTTGGTGTTTCTCACCCTACACATCCTTTAGGTCCTGCAAATGTGTTGAATGTGATTCCTTCATCATAAAACATGTGCAAGGCTGATTTCCGAAAGTATCTAAAAATCCTGCATGGTTTCGATTAGTATTTACTCGCTAGCAGTCTTTTTGTTCCTGCTTTTGCTGGCACATGTTGGTGTGTTACTGCCACCTGTTGGCTGGTGGACTATGAATTGCGTCACCCCTGCCTTCGCACATGTGCCTTCTGCCTGCACGAAATAAAGAAAACAGGGTATCACTCATTGAAAACCGCTCCATACTGCTACAAGGGGTGTAAAACTTCACGCAGTACCTTTAGAAACTACCAACAGAAACAAATGCTGCAGACTGTATGCAGTTTAAATGGTGTAACAAACTATTGCTGAACCTCTGTAGCCTGATTTGCTGCCTTATCCGTAAACTAGACAGTTGTTTTTTTCATTGTTATGGCAATAATAGAAAGTGATTGACCTGTGCAAAAAGGATAATCATATGTGGAGTCATTTTGGATTTGACAGCAGTGGATTCGTGGATAAAGGTTGTTTGCTGCCTTATAGTAATGTTACCACCACAATAAGTCAAAGGTTGTGGTGAAGAATGGACTGGGAACAAAAAAATAGGTATCTTCTATCCTTAAGCTGGAGCTCTTATTCAATTCTGCGAACTTTTTGATGGCTGTTAATTCTCTCTGATTTCCCTAGATCTGGTCTCTTCAAGTGTTGTCAAAGATACACTCCATGCAATTGATCCCACAAAGTTTACTGGAGAGGAGACTTTGGCCTTCTTGAAAAATTCTTGAATTTTCCTTCTTGAAAATTCTCTCGGGACAAATAACGCATATTTTCATCCTTTCTATTTCCTCTGGCATAACTCCTTGAGTTTGGAAAATGGCTCATGTACTTCCTCTACATAAGGGCAGTGACAAGAGCAATCCTAACAACTATAGGCCATTATCTAAACTGCCTTGCCTGGCCAATTTCCTTCAATCTTTGCTTAATGATCAATTAAAGGTATTTATTTCCAGAGCTTCCATCTCTAGCCCATATCAGTCTGGTTTTAGTGCGGGGCACAGTAATGTAACTGTTGTTTCTAGGGCCTTAAATGACTTTATATCAACTTTACATTAAAAAAAAAAAGCACAATGGAACAATTTTGTTGAATTATCCAAAGCATTTGATGCCGTAGATGACTATCTACTTCTGCAGAGGCTGCATAATATTGGATTTGATGTCAATTCATGTAATAGATTCAGTAAGTACTTTTTTCAGGGAGAAAACAATCTGTTAAATTGTGAAGGTACCTATAACAAGTGTAACAAAAGGTGCTACACAGGGTTCAACTATAGTCAAGTTCTTTTTACTATTTTTATCATCATTTATCTCATCGTTCACAGAATTTAATGCCCATTTTCACGTGGATGATAAAGTGTTGCATTGTTCTGCTAACTCTTTACATCTAGCAGTCGAAGTGTTCCTTTAGCAATCCCAAAGATGCTCTTAAATATCCAAGACCTGTAATGAATGCTGATAAAACAGAGTTCATGCTTCCAGAGCCAAAACTGTAGACTATGATGAATATTTCTACCTCAAATAGATGTATGATTGAGAGAGTCCCAGAATATAAATCTCTGAATCTACAGAGGAAAAATTCTCTTTCAAATTTTATTGTCTAGATAAAAATAGTTGGCTAATTATACAGATTATAAGAAAAAAAAAATGACATTCTGTAGAAAAAGAGTCTCCCACAGATATCCCCCCAAGTATAAATAAGAGGTGATGATGATTATGACGACAATGATGATTATAAAAAATAAAGACCAAATTTTCTGTTCGACCAACAAAACAATTTGACACTTTTGTTTTTACAGCAAATCACTGTGGAGCTTCAAGGCCAAATTTAGCTCCCATTAGCCCAGCCTTCATATATTTCAACTGTTGAACATATTGAGCATCTAGTTCAGTTCTCTGCTACATGTTCAGTCAGCACACTTGTAGTGCAGACAGTCCACGGGGTGTGACATCCACACTGTGGTCCACAAGGATCTGCGTGGATTTGAGCAGATAATGGGAATTATTTCATGCAGACCCTTGCAGTGAAACCATGAATGGCTTTAAGTCTTCAAGCTGTGCTCGTCTCCCTGGGACAGTTGGTGTTGATGGAGAAGATAATAGAAATACCCTACATTTGCCTTTTTTCATTACATTTTCCACATTTTTCTAACGTGTTCCATGACATGATTGCTGTCACTTATCACTGTTTCCTTCTCTACAGAACACTTTGATGAGCAGAAAAAGAAAGAATGGGTCATGAAACTATTACTGGCTACTGCTGGTAGACTGCAGATCTCAATTCAAGCCTGTGCTCAATCTGTCTCACAGGTCAATGACAGGTTAATGGAGGTCACCCCTTGACTGCATAACTGTTTGTGTGTTTGTGTGTCTGTGAGACCTCATTTTGACACTATTCATTCTGTGCAGCTATGAGTCTGAATATAACCTTGGCTTGCAGCATCTACTGAAGCAAAGTATTCTCTGCTGTAGTGGGAAAAATTCTGCTTCATTTGCCAGAATGAGCTCTGCTGTTGCTCCGCTTCACTTTTCTCCCCCTGCAATGCTCTCTCCATATTCTGTTCTCCTTGTTCTTCCTGTCTGTCTTCATTTTTTCCCATTCCTCTTCCTCTATTGTCTGTGTCTAACCCTCTGTCTGAAATTCTCTGTCCTCCAGCAGAAGTCATCTGAGGCTGCTCCTCCCTCCACATCACCATCCTCCCAGGCTGACAGGAGCAGACTGGAGGTATAGGTCTCCTCTGTACTCTGGTGTCATGTTCTGTTGTATTGTTGTCATGTAGATTTGTTGTGCTGATGTCCTCATATCCTGTGTTTTGCTTTGTTGGCCCACGTGAAAGACCAGAACGGCTGACTAGTCAGCTAGTGGTAAATCTAGTATAAATTGTCAGGCAGTTAGCAAATTTCTTTCATTTTAGCGCAGATTATTCAAATAGAAATAAGATATAAATTATGTCAGACATTTTTTAATTATTTTTTTTATGTTCTGTTATTTTTTTTGTTTGTTGTTTTTTTTGGTTTGGTTGGAGATCCCTTGCTGTCCCTGAGTCCCAGTTTTAGCTCTGGTTTTAAGGCTTTATTCGAACATTATGTAAAACATGTCACACTTTGGTGAATTTTGCTAAACTCAAAGATGTCCAGGGATGCAAGAGATCAGAAACAAAATTTACATTTCTTTTTGTTCTTTTTCCTAATTAATATTCATACATAATATTACATTAGTTCAACAACTTATCAAATCTGATTCCAGCATTGGATCACTGCATTAAATTCTTATTATAAGCCATCTGATTCCCTTATTGAATCTAATTAGGTGTAACTTTTAGAAAGTTAAAAATTTTGAAAATCTCCATAAACTTTCATCAGCTATTGTTGTAAGAGAGGGATGAAGCTGTACATTTTCAAGTGGCAGCCTGATAATATTCACAACCAGATATAGAATGAAAATGAGATTAGCTGTATAACAAGTGAAATCTTGATCAAATATTTTGTCATACGTTGAAATAACACTCGTCGCCTATGACTTTTTCTTATTTTTCATCAGATACTAAATAGCGGTGTTTCCAATGTAGAAATATTAAGTTGGTAAGCTTAACATACTGATTAATTCAGTGTCTTGACAAAATCAACTACATTATTCTCTGGAAGAGACTTGTCACTCTGTTGGCTGTGATGAACTGCAAAAACTTACAGTCCACTCACAGTTGCAAAGGACTGTCTCTTTTCCATCACAAACGATCTTTGGCTGAGTACATACATGCTTGCAGAGAGTGCACTATTATTATTCTTTTAAAACATTTTCACAATAGAATGAAAAAAAAAATTCCATTGCATGTACTCTACTTTCTGCTAACAATACCACAATGCAATTTTTTTTTTTTTTTTTTGCATTTTATAAAGTTTACTGTTGTGTGATGCTACACTTGTGTGTGATGATGATGCAAAATGAGTATGCGTCCAAAGTCTCAGTACTTTACCCTAATGAGCAGTAAATTGAGTGTCTATTAAAAAAGGCACTGTGAATGGTTGAAAGAGAGAATAACTTCTGATTATTACCCCTTGTTTTAACTATTGAAACAAGTCAGAAACAAAGCCACATGATTATGAAAAAAAATCCCAGCTGTAATTTGCTGTGTTTTATTGGTGATGATCAGATGGGAATATAATAGCCTGCTAATGCTGCTGGAGCAAATTGCCCAGTGCTAGCCTCATTAGCTCATCGTTAATAGAGTCAAAGACTTAGTGCCTGCCAGAGCCTCAGAGATAACATACTCAAACTTACTGATGGATATGTCAACAAAAATGCAGCCAAAATGTAGCCACCTAGCTGAAGATATGCAAAAATATTAAGTCACCAGTCATTTTAATTAATTTACTAAAGGCCAGATACTGACAGTTCTCTTCAGACTTCAGCCGGATACAGGCTTTTGTTCTCCTTAAGCTGAAGTCTGAAGAAAACTGTTCTGACCCACTGACTATTTATATGTAAACAGTAGCCATAGTTGCTTCTATTTTGCTAAACACCTTTTTTCCTGTGACAAGCCATGACATTTGACTCATGCTAGCTGTATGTTGCAGATTTAGTAATGTGCTGTTTATTATTTAGTCTACAGTCAAAAAAACATTGACCTTATACTGAATGTGCTCACAAAAGAGTACAAAGAATAGTGACTGCAGTATAATGGTAGTTGCTCTCGATGTTCATTCTGATATGCATGATTCTAAATATAGATGATACATACTCAAAAGCTCAAGATAAATAATTGTCTCAGCATAAATAACTATAAACACACTAACAGCTGATGAAGTAATTGCATACAGACAGAGATACAGACATAAGGAGACACAGAGAGACACAGAGACATATGTATTGTTATTATTACAATGATGGCTCGATCGTAGGCTTCCCCTGCTAAGCTACAGTTTTTCTTCTTGGTATCTTAACAGTCATTGGCTAAATGTGTTGGTGGCTGGCATCAGCACTGGTTCATTTACATATAACAAAGCAAGACAGAACCATTAACCTGAAAACACTACATCAACTCTCTGTACAATAATGATGTCTGCACATTAAATCTGCATTGCGAGTGCATTAAAATCACATTAAGGAATGAGATCTAATTGCTTCCAACCTGCTATGAGGTATGGCAAATCTTTACCATTAGGCCTAATGTTTCCTCCTATAGAATTTTATAATGAATGTCAAATGGTGATTTAATGAAGAAAAGTGCCTTCTTTCAGCTGGCTTAGTCAGTATTAAATCCTAATTATGGTCATGCAGGACAGAAACATGTCAGTTAATAATGTGATGTACTGTATGCTGCAGAACCGTTTTAATGCATCTAGACCTCCATCGATAATGTACATCATTAAATAATAGAGATTATATTCAGAATCAGATAAAGTTTTTATGAATATGCATTATTACCTATACTTGTTGGACTGTTCTCTGGCGATTAAAAAGATGTCTTGTAAGCTCTTCACTCAACCAAGAAGAGAACATTGAGGTTGATCATTGAATACATGTGTTTGAACATGTACAGTACATTTAAAGCCATATGGTATATGCTATACAGACTAAACTTTGGCAAATATGCCACGGTCTTA
The DNA here is from genome assembly GCA_016859345.1 of Istiophorus platypterus. Lineage (NCBI taxonomy): Eukaryota > Metazoa > Chordata > Actinopteri > Istiophoriformes > Istiophoridae > Istiophorus > Istiophorus platypterus. Next base: position 22,256,973 of record CM029124.1, read on the forward strand.
CACCATCACTACTTCTTTCCCAACAGAAGGAGCGTGAAAAGAAAAAAGAGGAGAAGAAGAAAGAGAGGGATGTTGATAAAGGGGAGAGACACAACAACACAAAGGTAAAAACACTGCACACAAGTGAGAAAACAAGTAATTAGTTTTAGTTTACACAGATGAACCAAAACATTATGACCACTCACAAATGGTTTGAATAATATTGACTACCATGTAACAATGGCTCATGTCAAGATCTGGTATGCTCACTGCTCAGATTGAGCCAAATGCTGCCAAACTGATAGGACGGTGCTTCACAGTACAGATGGATAATGACCAAAAACATACTGCAAAGGCAACCCTAGAGCTTATCAAGGAAAAGAAATGGAATATTCTTCAACGGCCAAGTCATTCACCTGATCTCTACCCAACTGAGCGTGCGTTTCACTGAAGTCAAAACTGAGGGCAGAAAGACCCACAAACCAGTAGCAACTGGAGGCAGCTGCAGTAAAGGTCCGGAAAAGCATCTCAGGCGAGGAAACTCAACCTTTAGTGAGGTTCATGGTTTCTAGACTACAGGCCGTCATTGACGATAAACGAATTTCATCAAAGTATTAGAAATAATTGTTATATTTATGTCAGTGTTGGTTTGTCCAATTACTTTTGAGCCTCTTAAAATTGATTACGAGTTAATGTGTACTTCACTATTCATTTAGATTTCTCATGGGTCTTGGCTTCAGTAGTGGCTGCTGTTTTGTCTTTAAGAACCCCTTTATTCAGTTTTGGCCATGAAAACTGGCCTATAAGTGCAGCTTTAGTAACAATATGGCAAGTAAAAGAGAGAGAGAATGAGAATTCAGTCCAGTTACATTGATTTTCTTAATCTACACTGGTGTTTCAGTTATTGAAGGCCTGAACTAGGGTAAGGAGAAACACTACCTTCTTTGTTAGTGTCAGTTTGGTGTAATGAAATGCATGATGTGTGACAACAGAGAGGATAAGACGCTCTACCTTTGCGCGGGAGATGAATCCTCTAGGGAGACTTCTCATAAACATTCATGTTGTTCACAGATGCTTTAGCCGTGCTCTGTTCAGCAGTATTCAGCATGCCTCATTCATGCACAGGGGTGTAAAATGAGAACCATATCTAAAAATCTATGATATCCATAAAACTGAAATTGAGTAACTTGAGCCTCTGTTGCATTAAACAAGTTTAAAAACACGGCTTTAATAATTGTTATTCATCATTCTTCTTCTTGTCTTTCTAAGAAAGCTTTAGATCAATGAGTGCAATAAGTGTTGCGCAGATTTTGGTAGGTTTCGCCACATTTAGCTTTTTAAAATGTAGAAAGACTTAATGCTCACTGCACCAGAGAAAGATGTTGTAACATCATGAAAGAAGACCTGCATAACATTCTAATTCAGAATCGAAAGATAAATGACAAGTTACTGCTATTAGCCAAAGTAGGTGTTAAGAAGTAAATGACTATTGCAGTTTTGACTAGAACTTAACTCCAGCTCTGACTTCAGAATGAGTTGCAGTTACTCACCTCTGCAATAGAGGTCAGTGGTTATGGGTATGTGATGTAGTGGATGCATATGCATTCCAGGGCTGTAGTATATTCATACATATCTTTACTGTGTGTGTATATGTGCACATGTATTTGTGAGAGAGAGAGAGGGAGTGAATGTGTGTATTTCTAGGTCACGGTTTGTAAATTCAGAGTAATTTCCATGGCCTATGAAGTGGTGAGGGAATACTATAGCTTGCAGTGGTGTGGGTACTGCTGTATATATGTGTGTGTGTGTGTGTCTGTGTGTCTGTGTGTCTGTGTGTTCAGATTCTCTACAGGGAGTAAAAAGGAAGGCTATGGGCAACTGTATCCACCAAGAGTGAAATTTAACCACACACGGGTCTCTGCTCTAGCACTAATATTTCCTACTCTACCTCCATCTGTTCAGTAACTGGACTGTCTAGGCTCTTTATAACATATCTAAACATGTTGTAACATTTCTATTCTATTGGAATATTTCTATCGTGACTTGTTTTTGTACCAGTGTACTCTTTTTGCTTTTTGCTTTTTATTTTTTTGCTTATTTTCCATTTACATAAGTTTTGTAGTTTTAGTTGACAGCAGAAAAATAGTAAAACAACAAAAAAGCATGTAGTGGACGTGATAGAATAATAGTCATCCATTAGTTTGTACTCTTGCTTCTGTGCAGTGTTGTGTATGGCATTAGCACATTAAACAGAAAAATAATATAATATAAATTAACCTAAATTTGTCATCCATCAGAAATTTTTTTCATTCTCTTTATAGTGACTCCTAATATTTGCAGCTTTTGCAAATCAATGAACAGGACTGCTTTGTAACAATATTGTATGACAGTGTATTTTTTACATGATTTTTCCTTTATTGTATTAAAGTATCTCTATTTTAGGTATTAAATTAGCAGGATTCACCAAAAAAACATGCTCCTGTCTACTCATTTTATTCAAATTTCATATATAACATGGGGTGCCCCATGGCTTTGGGGTTAAGATGATGATGTAGGTGATGTTATTAAATTGCATATTTTCCCCAAAAACAGTCTAAATCTTAAAAAAACTCAATTTAGAGTGACTAAGACAAAGAATATAAGAAAGTCTTTAGGGGAGGCCATTTTAACTCCATACTGAAAGGATGATGAATTTAACACACAAGCTTTCTGCTGTGAGGTGAGAACTGAGAGATTAGTGTAAATTAAGATTGTCCTTTTTCTTGAGGTTGTGAGTGACGTCATCTTTCTCCACCAGTGGGGTACATATGTGATCCCCTATGAACTTCTCTGCAGTCACAAAATGCACGTTTAATCTGATACCAGATTTTTTTTTTTTTGTACACTTTACTAAATAATCCTTTCTTCCTGTTGTTTGAGTTAACCTCCATGTATAAGGCATTCCTTTTAAAACATAAATCATAATCAAAATCAGAACACTGCCTTTGTAAAACAGTCTGCCAACATTTGTGTCCCTGCTATTGATCTCAGCTCTTGTTTTCAGTGGAGCTTTAAAGTCATTTGTCTCAGGTTACTGCTGTGTTAATGTATCCAGTCTGATCTGAAGAACAGCGTCGTGCTGTAATAAATTTGCTCTAGTGCCAGAGGAAATTCAGCACTGAAAAGAAATATTGCGTTATAATTTAATGGCATCAAAAGCAATCAGCGTATGATTATTCACAATCAATGAAAATGCAATTACCTCCAGACTCTGTGTATACTGTTACACTGTCTTCCACTGGACCACAAACATTTCAAAGCCAGCACTAGCTGTAAGGTCTCATGTGTTGCTGCACTTAAAGTAGTTAAGACTGACTGATTCAGTCTTAGCCTTGACTGGCATCAAAGAAAATCAATAAATCAAAGTGGATAAATCAAAGTGTCCATTGAACAGACTGTTTGACTATTTGACTTTTTCTTTTAAAACTTGGAAGTTAAGTAAATAAAAACTAGTATAATCACAAAGGATGTTATTACAAAGATGTCATCATACAAATAAGTTGTTGTGAACAATTCAGTTATTTAATTTAAGAAAATAAGCTTTTACGCAGATAGAGTATTGTCTGTAATAACAATACAATTTTATGTTTGAATACTTTTCAAAGCATTTTTAATATTCTTCACATCAGATTTAATAAAAACACAAAAAAATAATTTTCAGCACTGAAATGATTTAAATTATCCCTAAGTTGTCATAATTGGAAAACAGCACTTGCATAAGAATAAAATCAATTTGAAACCACATGTAGTTTCAATTCAAACTGTACCACCTGTCAGCAAGAAGGTCGCAGCAGCAGTTCAGACATATACAGACACACAACTACTGGAAAAAATGGGGCTTTAGTATGAGTCTGTTGTGTGTCAGTAGGCCCCCTTCACTGTTCTGTCATGTGACTGGCAGGTTTGAGCAAGAGTCGGTGGGGAGATGTACCATTGTTGCTACCGAGCTAGTTAACTTCTCTTATATCAAAGCCTCAGCTGGGATCCAAAATTCAATTTATAGTAATTCTGTTATATTTAATTTCTACATCAAATTGTTGCAGGCAGGGCTTAACTAATTAAAGCCGATGGGAGTTTGATATTAGGAATTGCATTGTGGTTAGGGTCAGGAAGATATGATGACTGTGCCTCAGCTCTATGGATAAAAATAAACTATCAAGTTGTGCAATGTAGACACTCGGTTTGAATAAGGCGTTCATAATATCAATAGTCCCGCTGATGATACCAATGTTTTTTTTCATTTCTAATGATGGCCAAACTAAAATTCTAGTTTTCAATTCTGCCAGAAGTTTACTGCTGCTTGTCTATAACGCTTAGTATTTAAAGAAATATTCCAATATTTTTCATCTTGGATGTAATTATCTTGATTGTTTCTGATCAGATGATCGTGTTATGATTGTATATACATAATTTATAACACAGAGATCAGCAACCTGGATTAGCTATTATAGCTATTTTCATCAAGTTCAAATTCTGTGGGCAACTTCCTGACTAACCACATTATCAGTCTGTTGATTTGCAGTGATAACAAAGATGTGTTATGTATTGTTTCACATAAAACACGATTCTACTTCCGTATTTTGAAAAAAAAAAAAAGTCCTGAGGGCTTTGATTGCTTTGTTTGGGGTGTAATTGCTGTGGCTTATCATGGATAGATCGCTTTGAAACTTTCAATGGACATTCATAGTCCCTAGATGATGAATTCTACCGACTTAGGCAATCCCCTGATTTTCCCTCTAACTCCTAATGATGTGCACATTGTATTTTTCTTTGTGAAACATCTAAAAAATTTCTAGAGGGATTTCCTTGAAATTACTAACACACAGTAATGTCCCCCTCAAGATGAACTGAAATATCTTTGATGATCCCTGACTTTTCGTCCAGCTCCTTCATCAGGTGAACATTTAAACTAGTCCCATACTTTGGTTTCTGGCCAACTACCTATGAAACTAAAGACATTACAACCAGTCTGAGTTCAATGGGTGGTGCCAAATGGATGTTTTATCTGGGAATTGTAGTTACCATTCAGTGCAAGAGCAGCAAACACATCGAAAAATTCGAAAATTTTTACTTCAATCTCTCCTCACTCAGCTGGTGTTGAATAAGAAAGACACTGTCTTGAATAAGAAATCAGGGGTTTGCAGCTTCTCAGTTGACCTGCAGATGGGTTAGACAGTGATGTATATGTGTGTTTGAGTATGCAACCTACAATGTTTGTTACAGATGACTCTCTGTGCATGTGTGTGTGCCGGCAGAGATACGTTGCATCGTTCATATCTGTTTCTTCCTCCTTATCAGCTGCTCCTGCTGTAGCTGAGCCCCAGTGTCAAGGAGATCTTTGAGGACATTTCTTGTGTGTGAGTGTGTATGTGTGTGTCTGTGCGTATAAGAACGAGAGAGTCAGAAAAAGACTTGTTAGTGTAAGTGTATGCTGACGTGCTGAAAACTGTTTAACCTCTAGCATAGCAGGAAACATGCTGACAGCCATGTCTCTCTGCCTCTTTCTTCTCACTCTCACTCTCTCCCATTTTGCCCTTTCACTCTACTGTGTGCCTTTTCCCTCTCTCTCCAACAAAGACATACTGTACCATCGACTCTCATCTTCCAATGCAGATAATACATATCTGTGGTGAGGACGCACGCACACACTCACACACACACACACACACACACACACACACACACACACACACACACACACACAATGGCTTCAGGATGGAGCAGACCAAGCCTTAATCAACAGATGTATTTCATTTCCTTACATTTCACATTATTTCCTTTCTTCTTCAGAAAGGTTAACATAAGCAACACTTTTGCTTTTCTTTTTTCTTATCAAAATCCAAGCAAGCTATCTACCAGCTACTGAACTACTTTTACAGATGGAAGCCTTAGGGAGGCTACAATCAATATGGGTTTTTTAAGGCTGATTCTAAAAATTGTTGGATTGCAGCTGCAGAGGGACAAAATCAATCAACATTGTGACAATTTTTGTCACTGAAAAAAAGAAATTCATCTTCTTAGGCTTTTATTCATTGCAGGATGGATAAGCTTGCATATTATACAAGTAACAGTCCACTGGAATCTAGGATGTTGATGACAGCGATAATAATAAATGTATATTATTGAATCTGATGCAATCAGAATCTGTTCCAGTTAAGGGCTGCCTGAGCAGAGACATTCTTATATTGATGAGTCATGTTAACTAATCGTCTAATCTATAGATTAGTAATATTGTTTTCTATGAAATCACACTGGCCATGTTATAAGGTGATACTCCAACAATTTCATTAAAAAAATGTGTGGTAAACCATATGGCGAGGGGACTCACAAGAGATAAAACCAAAGCTGCAGAGGCTGAGATATCCTTACTTTCAGTCCCTAATGTGAGTGAAGATATAAAAACACTGCAGAGGAGGCTGTACCAAATCTAGTTTAGTTGACTTTGCTAGCTTTAAGCGTTGGAGTAGTCAACCATTCTCTGCTCAGTTTCCATCAAAGTTAACAGCCTGCCATGCTGTTATCCTGCTTTGCTCTGTGTACATGAAACACCTTTAAAAGAAAACTTAAAAAGCACCAGGCAAAATTAGCTCATAGGCCTTTTAATTAATGATTAAAATCTTCAAAGTTTAAGGGGTACCCCTACAAGATTATTCTACCGTATATTACAGATATAGCGAATGCTCTTAAACTCTGGATCTGTGATGTTAATAGATTACCAACTCATGCAATGTAGTCTTCTGACTTGAATGACTGCAGATGTTCTCATCAAATTTATTGTATGCTTTATTTTAATAGCTGTTACCTGGTGGTACCATAGTATTTAAATGGGGTCACACATTTCCATAGCTTTTGATGTATCAAAAATTGTGACCAGTCACATTCTGTGGTACTAGAGGGTAAACTCAAGAGTGGTTTTAAAGGGACAGTATAGCCAGTCAAAACTGCTTGGTGGATGGTCATATAGCCTCAGAAACTCCTCTCCCCACACCTGCCTATTGTTGGATTAGGATGGGGTCTTTATCCAACCTTTTTCTTTTTCTTAAAGGGTGTGACGGGTTTGAACACACTCTTAGGCTGTCTTCCCAACTATTTCTAGAAATTTTCATGCACCTAAAACCACACGCTGAAAATGTGAATCATTATCTCCATTTTTAAACAGTATTTTGTTTCCCTGTGATAACCATATTTTAATTCCACTGCAGTGAGGCCAATCAGATCATTTACAAACACTTTTGATGTCCAGTGGGGTCGGACCACATGTTGTTGAACCTAGTTCTGATAGAATAGAACCAGGCCCTTAGTGTTCTACAGACAGACCTAAAGTTTGTGCTATCATAGCTACTAAAAAGTTTTGTATCTAATATCTGAATATACTAAAATGTTTGGTTAAAAGTTGTTGCAGTCATTTTGTTGGAATAAACTTGGTTGGAACTGTGAATGGACAAAACCATTCAATTTCCACTCAGTGAGCATCCACATCATGGCTGTTTGATCTGTACAGTGTGTGCACAAGAGTCCCACGTTTTGGCCAAGCAGAAAGGCCACTCAAGACTTGTTGTGTGAGTTAACTGAACATACAAGATTAATAAAATAGACAGTGTCTGCCCAGATTTAGATGTTTTAATGAATCTTAATCACTACAGAAAGAATTGCTAATGAGACCAAGTTAAATACAGAGAACAGTGGACTGTTGCTTACTAGCGTGCCACAGATGATATATTTATCTTAATAAAGCTGTATTTGCCAAAACATGTTGATTTTATAATTGATGCTGTCTTCTTTACTTCATTAATCAAGTGCAGTAAAGTCTATATTTTCCCCCTCAGCCACCGTATCACAGGTGTTCAAGCAGATGTTAGGCAGTATTGTCCCTTCATGGCACGTCAGTCCAGTATGATAGTGATTGAAACTTGCATGTTTTACTTTCCCTCAGCATTGGCCCCCAGCAGTTTCACCTATACTTTAATCTTCACAGGGCTCCTTGTATGGTCCTAATCTGATTCATGCAAGATCTGCTTTATTGCCCATAGTAGGACACTGGCCTCAGCCAGATATGATGGAGAAGACTGAAGGGGAGTCAAAGATCTAGAAAAATGGAGAGAAATCCATTAGGTCACATGATGTGGGGTGAGATATGACCTAATCAATAATTTACTTTGAGAATTCAGGAAGTCCACTCACTGTGCTGGCTGCTCACATGAGCTGCCTGAATTTTTAGATTAGAATGTACTGCCTGAATGTCACATGCATGTGTTTATACTTGGGCATAGGAAGATCCAGATTTAGTGGATGTGTCTGCAGGTCAGAAACTATGAATTAATGTACTTAACAAATACTGCGACTGGCTGAAAAATTTTGACCTTTATTGCAGGATGTTGTGTGTCCTGTATGTACTTAGGTGGAAAGTAGTTTTGGTGGTTCAGGTGTGACAGTGTTGCCAAGGTGATTTGATCAAACACAGAGACTTGTGAGAGGCAGAACTTTCCTTTACCAGTTTATTGGCAGGTATAAAGGTGATTGAATGTGATTTCAACAAGAAAGATTTTCAAGATCCAGAGAAAAATTAGGTTACACATTCTATGTTGGCATCATTATAATACTACATACTGTAATTGACATGAAAATAAGAAGGCACATTTAAGGTAAGTAATAAGGTTTGATGATCTGTTAAAGCATTCAACGATATAAACAATATTAATAAATAATGAATGATCCACCCTTCACCTTGAAATGTCCTAGTCTTCTTCGTTGAAATATATCACATATTTTAGCTATAAGGAAAGGCCTTTATAATGTCATTGTATTGGTGGCTCATGTTAATAGAACAAAATATCACTAAATTGGTGGCATGAAATGCCAACAATAAAATACTGAAAATGCATCAATTACCTAAACCCCAAAGTATTCTTATTTTTTTTTGTTTCGATACATCATGTTATGGAAACAGATATGGCAGCAGATTGCTGATTTAGGCAATAATTTTTCTTACAGCAAAATAAGTACAAATGTCACAATAACATTTATGTCTGGGCTTTCTTGACAATATGGGATAATTTTGGAACACAGCAACTAAACAGGTATGTTAACAGGCAGAACATAACATCCAACTGAGACAAACTTAATGATCTGTCTCTAGATTGATCAACTAGCGTGGTAACATCATTACACATAAAGGAGAGCTTTAGAAAAGGTAAAATATGCTTACTTTCCTTAATTCATGGACACTGATAATTCAAATGGAATGAGCTGCAGGAGAAGAATTTCAACATACCTTTTTTTATAAACGTAACATTAAATATAATATACATCAACTGATGTGAATGGTTTGTTGAGCATTTTCAGTATTTTTTGTTGTCATGACTTCAACTACACATCTTCAAGCTTTTTATTACTTGAAGTTTTTGTCATGATTGTACCTGATCATCCAAACCTCAAATATGTCTAATGTGATGTAGTCAGCTTTTTGACATTGTAGAGGATGTTTGAATATATTACAAAAATTATATAGACTCTTAATGTGCTGTAATATTTTTCTGTTTATTGCACAGTGGTAATAAACACAAGTGTTTTTTCAGGGCTGACACTGAGATTTGTAATATTTTTGGCTAATAATCATTGTTTTCACCTGTGGCCTTTTTAATGGCCCTGTTGGATTTGCTTTTTGGGAAACCCTCTTGCACAATATTTTGACCACCAAAATGCATTGAGATTCTCTCCTCTCTGAGTAAATAAATTCATTTCTATGTTTTCAGCCGAAGGGTAGGCAGGGTGATATATCTATTAATTGACAGGAGGACCTCTGTGATATGTTGGGCATTTAAATAAAAAATTAACTAGAGGCATTGACTTCTCTGCTCAACCATTTTAAATTAAATGGTAATAACATATTCACCAGCTTTGGTCATAGAGAAAACTCCACATCGGAGGCGATCATCTCACTAAAATGCAGGATCATAGATAGAAAAAAACCCTTCTCCCTTCTTTTACCAAGATGAAGGCAATACGAAGACAACTAGAAAGTGACTGAAAGTTCAGTTAGCGTGTATTTAGCAAGTGCTTGAAGAACGACATGCAATCAGCATAACCAGACCACTACAACAATTTAAGAGTCCCTTTCATATATTACTGGTCTGTGCCCCGGATACCTGGCTCATAACTAATTACATTTTGTTGCTAAGCTTTCCAATGTCATATACTGCACATGCAGCCTTATGCGTTTAAACCAGTGAAATCAATGTATTCCCATAGGTGTCCTGTAACAAATGTGCCAGAAATGGTTTCAGCATAATCCCACAGTCTTGTTTTTTCAGGTCTGAGATTGAGCCTTCTCATACTGTATATGTACAGTAGGCTGTGCTTTTGCCCATTCATTAAAGCAAATGAAGCCTCTGTGTATAGAGAAGGCTCTTCAGTTTGTGTTGCAGAGCTATCATTCACATTTTGTTCTAAGCAAACTAAAAGGCCAGGAGTGTCTATGGCAGAGAATTTTTGTCTGCTACATGGCTGTAAGATTAGTAAATTAAGATTAGGAAATTAAAAGATATCTTTATCATATACACAGTCATGAATGTAGTAAAAATATATGAGAGAGATGGGACAAATTTGTAACAGAAAGTAAAGACAAAGGTCACAGTGTTCTCCACATGCACCAACTACAAAAACACACATTGCTTTTTAGCCAAGAAGTGACTCCATTATCTCTCTAGTTGTTTTCACCCTCTTCACCTCCATTCATCTTCATCTCTCCTTCATTTGTCCCTCCCTCTGTCTCTCTCCTCTCTCTTTCTAGCTCTCTATGTGTCATTCGCTTTCTCTATAAATACTAAATCACTGTTGTCCCGTTAGACTGCTGCCGTATGTTGCCTTTCTTTTTTTTCGAGCCCATGAATAAATTATCAAAGAGAACAAGCGGTTGCTTTCCTTCATGGAAAACACTGGCACTTGCCTTTGTTGGACACAGAAATGAAGGAGTGTGTGTGTGTGTGTGTGTTTGCGTGCTTCTGTTTGTGTCTGTGGTCTGTGTGTGTGTATGTGTACACGCATGTTGGTGTAGATGTGTCTTTGTCTGTCTTTGTTCATTCAGTGCAGGGATTTGGGGAGTGTGTTATCACTAGGTGCTCTGTACATCTGGACAGAGTTGGGCTCTCAAAGGTTCCTGAGATTGGATGTCACACATACACACAAACACACACACACACACACACACACACACACACACACACACACACACTCAGCAGCAGCAGTTGCAGCAGCTAAAGCATGTCTGTGGTCGATTGGAGTTAGTTGGAGTTGATGGTGTGAAGGGCAGCCAAAGGAGCAGTGTTCTGTGACTAATAATGTAATACACACACACACACACACATACACACACATACACACATACACACACACACACACATAGAAAGTGGTGCTCTCTGAGGTCTAGCAGTGAACAGATCGATAGTGTAGCCACAAGGAGGCTAATCAATAATCTGGATTTGCACTGCTGGAGGAAGAGAATCAGGCCTGTTTCCCAAGAAAGTACACACACACACACACACACAAGACAGATGCAATCGTAGATACACACATCCACCCTCCCCCGCTATAAATGCACAGATGAGATAATACACACACCAATACACAACACACACGCAACCACACAAACACAAGCACATCTCCTCTGCTGTGATGTAGCAGAGCCTACATTCTATGCCACTGAGACGGTTATATCCCAGCTTACCTCTCCACACAGAGGGACCCATGTCTGCTGAGCTGGCTGGCATTTACAGAGCTCAGGGCTCTGTAAAATACATCATACAACAGATTTATTGTCAGTCGCAGATTTATGTTAGGGCCCTGCTGATGGAGATGGCCTATACCCAATTTATTTTGATAGTAATCAGTAAATATGCAGTGGAGAGTCAACTGGTTGAAGAGTTTATCATATTGTAATCTATATTACTATACATCAATATTATCATTATCAAATCAATGAAAATTTAAGTAGCCTAAAAATCAGACTGAATAGACCTTTATTTTCTGCCTTACACTGTGCCACTATGAGAGATGTTTTCTATTAACCATTGGGGACTTGTGTCTGTCACATCAGTCTTGTTTTCTAGTCGACACAGAAGCTATAGTAGCTATCAGCAGGTAACTGCAAGATTTTCATGACCAAAAAAAGATGTTTCTGCAAAGGTTAGAGATGCTGAGGGAGTAACAGCAGATGGGACCAAGTTAGACCAGGTCTGTTCTAATCAGGTCTGTTCCAGGGTCAGTTAAGGGTTCAGTCATAGGTAGAATCAGCAGGTGATAGGTAGAGATTCAATTCTTATCCAAGTCAGTCACTGCCACTTGCTCTAATGAAGATTTTTTAAAACATGTTTGCTGATCTCGTTTGATATTTGCAAAGGAGATCAGCAACTGATGATGTCACTTGCGTGTCACCAGAGGGAGACATGGCGGTAAATACAGTAGCTTAGAAAGTATTCAGACCCCTATTCTTTTGCACACCATATTGTTGTAGATTTAATCGTAAATTGATAAAGTTACCATTTTTGCCAATCAGTCTATACTCAATGACCCATAACGACAAAGTGAAAACATGTTTTCAGAATTCTTTGCAAATCTTTTTATATTAAATATTAAAACCACAATTTTTTCATTTACAAACTTAATCACACCCTTAATATAGTACTTTGTTGAAACCCCTTTGGCAGTAGTCTCTACAAGCTTTGCACACCTGGAATTGGGCAGTTTATCCTGTTCTTCCTGACAGATTCTCTCAAGCTCCATCAGGTTGGATGGGAAGCGAGTGAACTCACATCTTAAGGTCTCCTCACCGATGTTCTGTGGGGTCTAGGTCTGGGTTTTGGTTGGGACACTCAAGGACAGTAAGACTTGTCCTGAAGCCACTCATGTGGTGTGGTAGTAATTCTGGACCAAGCAAGATGCACTCATTCTTGGCATCAAGATTGCAGTGTGTTACTGGATGTGTATCCAAATCCAGGTGTCCCTGCTGCTCAGAAGCACCCCCATAGTTTGATGATGCCACCACCAAGATCCACTGTAGAGGTGGTATTAGCCTAGTGATGATCACTGTTTGGAGGTCTGCCCAAAGGATTCGGGCTCTGTTTTGATGAACCTGCTTATTGCAGTCAAGTGCACTCTGCTCAGTACATCGGGGGCAAGCCAAACACAGTTTCGGTATTTTCATGGCCAGGCACACCTGGCGCACCTGTACTGCACTTGGTTTGTGGAAAGAATACATTATCATAAATTATAGGATAGTATGTTAGAGGCTGTGACAATAATGGCCAATTATAGTTGTTCCTTTCATCCCCTTTATACAAAGGACTTTCAATGTCATGACACATAGTTTGAAAAACCTGTAGAGACTTTTCTTCAGAGGAAACTCTGTAGTTCAAATATACTTCCAAGATCAGGTGATGACTCTTTTGTTGAATTTACTTTTCTGGACATGTTTAAGATCTGTTGATCAGCATTTTTCCATGCTTGACACTGCGCAATTTAATTAGAATTTAAAGTTTTTTCTAGTTTTTTGCACATTATATTTCTTTCTATTTCTATCTTTTTACTCAGTTTGACAGCAGTTCTTGCTGGTCTGTGCATTCAAAACACTTGGGAGAGGACTTGTAGGAATAGTTGATCCTGAGGGAGTTATTAGCAGAGAGAGAGGTTTTCACTGATCTACAATTTTTCATGAGACTGTGTGAACTGTTTTCAGTGCGTTTTTCTCTCTGTCGATTTGCCATGGAACCTGTAGAATTAATCATGATCAGTAAGAGGTTTCTGTTGTTTTACAATAGCTGGTGCTGGCTGCGCAAAATTTAAGCAGTGAAACTACTGTGCATGATGTGTTTTAATAGTGCACAACATCACTTCTGTTCGGGAAAGCAGACACAACAGATACCCCCTGCCCTCAGATGGCTGTTAAGAGAGTCACTAGAGTAAAGAAAAGGTCATCAGCACTGTGGATTACAGAATAAATAAAAATCATTCTTGAATCTTATTTTTTATGGCTGGCATTAAGGCCATATAATGAATGCCAATTGTGATCGCATGTCAAATGGCTGAAAAATTTGGAATAAAAGTTTTAGATGAAGAAAACACAAATAAAGTATGTTTTGTGATTTTAAGAAGGTTTATATAGTTTTGGTAATAAAATGACCCAAACTATAATGGAACACAAACTGTTGACCTGCTCTGAGCAGGCAGTCGACCCCACAAGACACTCTTGGCACCAAGACTGCAGTGCACTGCTGGATGGGCATCATCCTGCCCCTCTCCTCCCAATGGGTCTCATGGTGAATCACTAAGCTATTAAACCAGTGCAGTAGAGGAAATAACTCCAGTGCCCCCAGTGTTGCCTCTGCAACACTGTAGACATATCAACAAACAGACCTGAAACCTAGAAAATCAACAAGACCCTACCTGACCCAGTGAGACTCAATATATTTTGTACACTTGGGTCCCAGGTTGGGTCTTGTTTGCTAGTAACCAAATGAATCTCTGCTGACCTATTTTGTCAAGTGTAGTAACAAAGAGTATAGCCGTGAACAGAATGTTGATCCTGCCCTGTCTTAATGGGGCTTTAGATGTATACGTTAACCGTACTCAAACTTTTCCACGTGATGTAACCTAAGTGGGGCCTTTGTTTGTGGAGTTTCCATGTTCTTGATGTTTTAATGTGGCATGCATTTGTGTGCTTTGCAGGCCAAAAGACGTGCAGGTTATGGAGACATTACTGCCATTACTTTTTACCATTGCTTTTTACAAAGCCACCGAGAATAGGTCTGGGTCTTGTGGTAATGCTGCCCACTTATGCAATGCAGTTAGGGGGGGTTCAAATGCAAAGCATAGAGACTCTGGGTCTGTGTAAAATAAGGTGCTCCTCTTGTCAGTAATAGTACACTCCAATTCTACATATTGTTACACATATACCCGTCAGGTATCTTACAAACAAATAGAATTGCTAACACACATTATCTATCACAAGTAGACAAACTGCATTTATAACCCCTTCCTGTCTCATTCTTGATCTTTTTAAAACCACCCTAGTAACTCCTCTCCCTACCCACTTTGTTTGCGTGTTCATGTGGAGGGTCTGCCTCATTAAGTGGCATCCTAAACTAATTAGTGGTAAAAAACACTAAAAGCTGAAGAAACTAATTACTTGTAAACTGCTCAAACTAAGGCATACATTTAATATTGTCATACAGTTGTTAACAGCTTAAGGTTATATTGTATTTAGGATCAAATATGCCCTTCTCTAGTTTAGAAAACAATAGACATGTTAATTTGATTGCAAAGTGTTGTGTATTTACAAGTACTGTTGCAAAAATCAAGCTGCTTATAGAGCTTATATGTCATTAGAGTTAAAAATGAAAAGATGTTTAGAAAAAAAAAGCCACTCGAGATGCTTGGGAATAAGTTTTATTTTTTTTATAAGCTTAGACCTACTGTGGAGTGAATACAATCTGTCCGCACCTCACTGCCCACTCTTTTACTTATGTAGCCTCGTATTAGTACTGTGTAAAATAAGAGATGATGTTTCTGACCAAACCGTGTTCTTCACTACTATTTCTATTGTATCCATGGTTACAAAAAAATGTATCCTGTAGCTTTCCTCTGTATCTACATCCTGCATTTTGATCAAGAGCTCTTTATTAAGCTGTGAGTGAAACCACAGACAGTTACACACCTTGAAAGTCTGGGAGTAGGGAGGGTTCACAAACTTTTAGTTCTCACTCTTTGTTAACTTTCTCCATCGGATACGCACACACCCACACCAGACATCTGTGCCTGTTCTTGAAGCTACCAGTGCAGTAAAGTTAGGACACTTTATGTAGAACACTATACATTCAATTACTTAATGCAAAGTGGTGGCAATGGGTTTCATAGCAACAACATGAAGTCCAATCCTGTTTTTTCTGTGCAAGAATAGGACATGAGAGGGTTTGTGGGAGGAGACGAGCAGAAAAACAGCCTGACTAATCTGCAAAGCCCTTGGAGACATACTTACATGTCCTTTATTTCTAGAGGTAAAAAACACTAAAAGCTGAAGAAAACTTCTCTGCATCCCCAGTAGATTGTCCTGTGTTCCATGTCAGCAACA
This sequence comes from Istiophorus platypterus, assembly GCA_016859345.1. NCBI lineage: Eukaryota > Metazoa > Chordata > Actinopteri > Istiophoriformes > Istiophoridae > Istiophorus > Istiophorus platypterus. Next base: position 22,273,111 of record CM029124.1, read on the forward strand.
GCATGTTAATCTAGTTTCTTACACTTGCTTTTCCCAAATCCAGCTGTGTGAGAGTCTTTGTCTGAGCATGCGTATACATCCACTCCAGTTTGTAATGTGTCCTCCTCAAGACCAGCTGGGTTTGTGTTACCTGGATTGATTGTTCCCCAAAACCAACAAACAATTTCTAATCTGAAGTAGGCTGCCACTTTCTCAAAAAACACAGCCTAACAAGATTCTCGATGCTCTGAAAGCTCTCCTGTTTAGTGACAAATAAGATTCACATCACAAAATACCTGAAAGTACCCTCTTTAAATTGGTGGGTGTGTTAGAGGCCAATGTTTTTGATTTGATTAGGTATTCTCTCCCTGAACATCACCGTCACGCTTCAGCCGTCAGACCAAACCGTGACCTTCCTCAAACACTCTCAACAGTGTGTGAGTGTGTGTGTGTGTGTGTGTGTGTGTGTGTGTGTGTGTGTGTTTGTGTTTATTTGTTTGTTTGTTTTACTATTTTGTGTGAGGTTGTGGTATGTGTTTGTGCAGGTTTGCTTGCATTATTTGAATTTGTTTGTTTGGTTGTACCTTTATATGTGAGTGTGTATCTTTTTACCGGTTTGTGTTTGACTTGATATTTCTGTGTGTGTGTGTGTGTGTGTGTGTGTGTGTTAAAATGCAGAGGGCTCTCTATGACTGTCAGATTAACTGGGTAGAAGAGATGCTTCAATGTGATAGTTTAAGATCTCCTCTCTGTGACAAAACCTTTTAGATTTTGTGTGTGTGTGTCTGTGCGTGTGTCTATGTGTCAGTGCCACCAGCTGAGTGACGGATTGAGTTGAATGGTGCAGAACTGCAGCAGCCCAGCACACTTAACAGCCTCTGAATTACTGTGGTGTCACAGACATACACCCCCACACACAGGGACTTGGTTGTGTGTTTCCAAGTGGAAACGGGGGGCTGCTGACTTTATGATATGGATGTCTCCGTCTGTATTGATAATGCATTTTCAACAGACTTCACCTCTCTCCATGCGCGCACCCAGCTTTGGCACTTGAGCACACAACAAACACATTTGGCCCTCTGCCCACTTTCATCTCCTCTCTTCACTATGTCTCCTTATCCTTCACCTCTTGTCATCTCCTCAGTTCATCCTTTGTTTGTCATCCCCCAATTTCTTTCTTCGTCATCAGTCATCATGTCATCTTTCTCCTCCCTCCTCCCTCCCTGTCATTCTTTTCTCCTGTCATTTATGTTCTCTTTATGATGTTTTGTTCACACCCTTTCCCTTTCCTCCTTCACTACTTCTTTTCCTCTTCATCCTTATAGCTTACATCTCTCCATCTCCTTTACTCCACATCAAACACTCTCCCCACTCCTCCTCTCCTAATTGCCCCTTGCTCTCCTCTGTCCTCATGCCCCTTCCTGCTCTGTGAACTCTCTGGTTCTCCTTTTCTTTCTTCCTCCTCCTTCTACTGCAGCTGTCTATGTTTGGCATCATTGGCTCATCAGCCAGTGGCAGTTTTATTATTCTCTTTTATAGTGTTAATAAGGCAGCTGTCAGCCACAGGAAGACAATCCACTCCCTGCAGTGCTGCTGCAACTACCAATGTACAACTCTGCTATTGCTACTGCTGCTACGAGTACCATTGTGCTACTCCTGTCACTACTGCCGCTATGACTCCCTCTGATAATTGGAGAACAAAGCTGGCATTCAAATTACGATGTCAAGTATCAAATTTGTCAAATAATGCTAGTTAAGTCATACTCACCACTCTCCTGAGTTTCTCTTTCGAACACCCTCATTTTAGCATGCAAGGTCAGATTGGGATTATGCATTTGAGCTGCTGGAAAGCTTTTAATGTGAAACGTGCACAGGATGTGTTGTTGTAGTGACAGTATTTTAACACTCTGAAAAAATGGCAAATTTTAATTGATTGGAATTACTTAAGAAAAATAAGATTATGACTGAACAGTCTCTACTTAAGGTCCACTTTCTAGGTTTTTTTCAGGGCTTTCAACCACATCTCATGGTCTTTATCAGCAAATGGAACTGGCTTGTCAGTTTCATTATGTCACCTAAGTGAGAAGTGCTGGTCAGGTTTTTGTATATGATTAAAACCCCGTAGACTCCCGTCTTCATGCTTTTATTAGTCACTAAATAATTCCAATTGTTTCTACTAGTTTTTGTTGTTGTTTGATATGACAGCTACTGTCTGTTAAACTTCTCACTTCCAATAGAGACAAAGGGCTTAATGCCTCCCTTTTCTGGTAGGTTTTTAATGCAAAACATCTGAAGTTTCAGAAGTGTTGGGTTTTCATTTTATCAAAAGTTCTGCAATAAAATACATATTAAAAAAGTCTTCTTGCTGACCAAAGGCAGCATCTGCAGGAAGTATTTAGTTTCAGTGACAGTTCTTTGACATGGACAAACAAAAGGACAAAGTAGCTGTCTCTGATATATTTTACTTCATTGTTTTAATATATCATATCATATCATTGCACTGTCTGTTGTTTGTTTGACACCCCAAAAAAAATTGGGAAAAATTGGAAAAGGAAAGAGTTGCAAGTAACGCAAGTTAGAATAGGAGAGAGTGAGAGAGACAGAGAGGACAGATGAAAAACAAAAAAAATTAAAAAAAATGGAAAAAGAAACCTGCCTGTTTCTGTTTGTATTTGAGTTAAATTATTCAAGAATTTATCGTATAACTTCTACTACTTTTGTAGCGGCTGCAGTGCCAGCAGCTTCTGCTACCAATGCCTTCTTTAGAGACTTCCTTGTCAGCTGCACTGTCTGCAGCTGTCTTTCAAGCCTCCCTCAATCATCCTTATGTTTATTCTCATTCTCCTATTCGTCCTGTATTTCCTGTCCCTTTTGTGTTTGTCCTCTGTATTTCTTCTTCCCTCTCTCACTCTGCCTGCTAACCAATTTGCCATCCTCATCTCCTGCTTGTCTCCTTCAACACTATTTATCTCCCTCTCCCTCTTTTAATGTTGTTCTTTGTTTGTTCCATCACCTCGCTCTGCCTCTCCTCTGAGGATAAGACGCTTATTTCATCTGCCTCTTGTGTGTGTGAAGGGGGACAGTGGAATGCTGTGTTGCGTAAGGCTGTTGAGTACAGTCTCAGTGGATCACCAGCCTCTCGGTAAAGGGTGAAAGCTGCAGGTGTGTGTTTGTATATGTGTGTGTAAATTTTGTGGGTTCCAGGTTTTATTGTTTGTGCAGGGGTAGCTGATGACAACGGGCTTCGCAGAGTTTGAATAATGTAAGTTTATGAAGGCTGATACAATCATCTTTGGGCTGAAGCTTTCGATAGTTCATGTTTTTGATGGGATTTTTAATAAAAGTTTTTAATATGATATTCTTTTGAAGTTGAAATAAGTCAATTAGGTCAGTCTCCGATCTTATTTATCCTTGATCAAATAAGATCAAAGACTTTAACTAAGAGAGGTGTTATTTTAGCTGATATGTAATAGACAATACATGGACAGTGATACAGATTGTGAATGTGAAATCTGTTTCATTCTTTACTCATTAAAATTAAAACTGTTTATCTGCTGTATTTTTGAAGGAGTTTCAAGACAATAGAAGCAAGGGGTAAAGTATTCTCTTCTCTTGGTTTGACTTAAATGTTTTTTTTAGCTTCATTTTGGATTTTGCACCTTTTTTATACAGCAATCAGGATGAGATGAAATGAGAGCTTAAAAAATGTCACAATAACTCTTAGTATGTGGTTCACAACAACAAAGTGCTGACCTGGAAGCATTAGAAACAATCAGTACCTTAATTGAAAAATGAACAGCTATTCTGCCTTTATCAGGTAGGCACATGAGGGCTGCCACTTGTTTTGGTCATTAGACTTACACATAATGAAATTCATCATCTAGTTCAAAATGTAAGCAGTGTAATTGTAAGGTTTCAATTGACATACTTTTTGAGAGCCGAAAATAATATTTCTGGATTGAAGTTTATGTTTATGCCATATCCATTGGAGATACCTGTGGAAAATCATCCTTAGTTTCTGACTGACTTCAGGGTAATTGCTGTCTGAAAAACCTCCCCTTTAGGTTTAATAATGAAAACTGCATTATTTACTCATTATTGAGCTTTAAGCTGCCTTTTAAGCTACCTTGGCAGCAGCTTTCTCATTTCTCTCTACTATATTGTTTGACCTGTTGTGCGGGGGACTGAAGGTGATAGAAATCTACAAAAGTAAATATCATGCCATCGTGCATGTTAGGTCTGCTGTTTTCATTCAGAGACGTAGTGTCCACTTAATATAGGCCACATGCAGTAGCATAAATGGTAAATATTATAAGCTACTTCCTGCTTACAAACTGCTGCGTATCATCTCATCAAGTACTTTTTATAATATCATTATCTCATGCTTTGATGTAATTAAGATGCCACAGGTACCCGAGGGATCTTACGTCCAGTTTCATGTAGTTAATGAATATTTATATAAAGTATAACCATTTCTAGCAGCTGAATCCCATTCTTGATTAATTATTTTCCTCGTGAGTCCCATGGCATTTGTTTGTCAGGATTTTTAAAAATATTTCACAATTATTTACAATGATTTTTTTGAAATATTTGTGGAATACTTGTCACCTTGTCACAAGGGGTTAAAATTAAAGACCCTTCTATTATAATATAAGATAGACAGTATCTCCCTGTCATTCGTCTTGTCTTGGCTTATGCAGAAGCTGTTGAGTACATCAGGGAGGAATGTACAACAGACTTTGTCCCTACTCAGACATTCAGTGTACCAGCGTTTAGCTGATGGCTTTATCTGCAGTGTATTTGACAGCAATCTTATTGGTCTACTGTCTTCAGATTGTTTGGTTTGCTCAGTAGTTTTCATTCAAGCTGGCATTGCTGTCATCGCCAAAGACTTGATTCACCTGCTGAGGCGGTTGGTTGGTTATTGATTGCTGGCCTCCTTCCCAATTCCTCTTTCTTTCTCTTCAACCACAACACATTCTGACAGCCAATCACAGTCTGTCGTTGGCCATCTTTTAGGTGCATCACTTGGTGTCAGCCTGGATAAATAATTCTGGATAACTGATTACAAGGGATGTGCATTTGCGGGCAGGAAAACCCAACTTGTGTCAGTGTTTGGAGACAAATTTTGCTAGAATGTTGATCGAAATCCTCCTGAACATGCAAGACTGTTGCATTCACAGTGACATTTAGCATTCTCTTATTTCTTTCTTCAGTGTCTCACAGCAGCTGAGTGGGTTGTAGCATTGAAAGACAATTTAGTAACATTGCACATGGTCTAAAATGTCTGAAATCAATTGTACAGGCATACCATACTTTATTGGCTGGATGCATTCATTGAATCCAGCCTTACAAACACGAATGTCCTTGGCTTGACTGAGTGAGTGACTGAGTAAAGTTACACCATCAGTCAGCTGACCGAGTGTTGGACTTTCCCCACTGGCTTCTGCTCTTTCAAATGAATTGGACAGTTTCTGTTATGTCGCTGTCACCTAGCGATATGTCTAGTGACTTTTTTGGACAAAACCTAAGCTGATTTCAGTAGAAGAGTTTTGCCAGTATTGCCTTTTGAGTGTGAGGTTCGGCTTTCCCTCTGCACGCACACCTCTCTTTGTAACTCATTCAATTTGCCATCCAGCAACTGACATAGATGTGAATGAGCTTCTAACATTCTTTCTGCATGATCACTTTACAAGTAAATATAGCCAGAAACAGAGCACAGCATTTGTCTTTAACTTGTGTCTATGGTGATTTTGTCAGATGACGTCATGGTTATAAAATCAGGATTTTAGCAGCAGAGCAGGTGCTGGTTAACATGTTGTCTTAATGAGCCGCACCTCAGTCACTATTTCAAATTTTTCCCTTGTCTGACAGTGGAAGAAGAAAAACATGTAAATGAGAAAACCTTTATTGGGAATTCGACTGGATTAGATATTGAAGGAGAGAGTAGGAGAGAAGCAAACAGAAGCAAACAGATTAAAGGGCTGGGACTTGTTGAAATTAGGCAGACTCCAAATACGACATGAAGATGTCATGAACATGATAATGAACATATTACGTTATCTAGTGACATTAGAGACTTTTCAGGCAGGCTTGAGCTATTTTCCATAATGTGTAGATGTTAACAGTGGTTCTACTACAGTTTTCAACTACATCCTTAATTTCACACACTGACCATAGATATACTATGTTATGATCTAGACTTGTTTTTCTTGTTGCTCTTACACTTCACATAGTCCTAATGGTGCTGTGGGCTTTTCTGAGGAGAACCTCAGGGTAAGGTTTAACCAATTTTAAACCAATTTGAGTTAAACTGATAATATTACATATTTGTTGCTTTGTGCTGATGTTGATAGTGTATATTTTTATTATCTTCAAGTAGTTTATATATTTTTGATTGAGTCTATAATTTATTTAGTGATGCCACCAGATGCTGGATACTGACCTTAGTAAAAAAAATTGGCTGTTGGCCATAATGTGATAGATCCAAATTAGATGTAAATTCTCTGTCATTAAGCTTCTTATTGCTGTGTATGCTGCAAAGGAACAAGTGACAGCAAAAAACTCTAAAACTTGAATATCTTCAAAATCTTGGATGAAAACACATGAAAGAGATCACAAACCTTTTCATCCACAAGTTTGTACCATTATTGATTATCATTTTAATGTTGCAATAAATGTGATTCAGGAATTTAAGACAAATATGAATGGATGGATGACTTAGCTTTTAAGACCGCGAAATCCTAGAGAAATGTCCTTAGCTTAGGTTTCTGATGGAATCTGATTGTGAATGCTGTTTAGGAAGATGTTCTGCCCTCAAAAGCTGCAATGTTAGAAGGAATGCCTTAATTGTAAAAATACACTAAATTCAATCAGTTGTGGAGAATGATTTACGTCCTTTTCTTCCCTGGCCTTATGTTACCGCAGATAATAATAATTCCAGTGATTTCCACATCATGAGGTATACAGTTTCTAAGATCTAGGGAAAAAGGTGGTGGATCTTTATCAACAGATACCCTGAGTTGAGGTAGAATATTGGTATTTGTATCAGAAGGGAAAAACTGGATTATGCATCCTTCCAATTTTTTTTTTCAACGTGAACGAAAGTATGTGGAACCATATCAAGTCTTTTATGCTACATAAAACGTTCCTTTGAAGGGTAGAAGGTTAATCCGCCAAAATCTATGTGTATGTTGAATGTGATACTGATACTTTTACCTAATGAACATTGCTACAAGTGAAGCACAGTGCAGTACTAAAGTCACACTTGCATTAGCTTACTGGCATCAGCTGCTTCATTCATTGTACACTATAACTGGCTCATTTATTAGCTGTACGTGGTTCCCTTTATTACCTGACACCCTCTGCTGACCATTTCACTGATACCTTCATATCTAGACTGTTTATTGCCATAAATTCCTCTACCATCCCATCCTTGTCTTTATGTGCTAGGCTTTTAGTATGTATGACTTTTCCAAGTTCCAATTATCATGCATATGATAAGGGAGGATGAGATCTCCAGCAGAATCCTCTTCAAAAATCAAAGCTTTTGTGTTCAGGAAATCAAACTGTACAACAATTTGCCATAAATGTTAGATTACTTGGCATAAGAAGCTTTGACTGATATTACAGTATCTTACGTTTGTTTTTACCTATTCCTAAAGCTAACCCTAGTTTTCTGTAATTTCCATTCCTGTACAAGTGCATTTCACCAACCACTCTTTTGCTGGGGTACATAAACCACCTACCTAATGCGATTCATGCTGCTGCTGTTCAAGCTTTGCTGCAGTCCCAACACATCAATTTGTAGCCAATGTATTCTTGATTAGGTGTGGACACGGTAATTGTTTTCATTGCTTTGGATTGGAATGACATTGAATCTAATGTGGTCCATCGATCTTTTGTTGAGGGGAAATTGGGTTTGTTACCAGTGTTGTAGATGTCCCATGGCCCACATATTAACCTTTTACACTCTCTCTCCCTCACCAATTTTTTCTCTCAAATCTGTATCTCCACCCTTCCTCCTAATCTCCTGTCTCATTCTTGTACCCTTTGACTTTTCTCTCCCTTTTTCTCTTCCTATCTCTCTTCTCATTTATTTTTTTGTCTTTTCTCCCTCCTTTTCTTCCCTGTTACCTCTTTTCTACTCTCCTCTTTTGAATTCAGTTTGAAAACTCAGATGGCATTATTTATTATCATAAATGAAATTACCAGGGTAATAGACCAATGAAAAATAATGTAAATATATTACTATCAATTATTTGGTACTCTTGCTTAGTATATGACTTAAAAGATTAGGGGGACATCTATATTGTCATTCAAAAATTTCTCTAACTTAAAGAAAGAATGTAGATGCATTTTAAATGAGGTACTCTGTACATTCATTTACCAACGCTTCACCTTTGCTTTACTATAGAGTTTAATCATAATTGTAATATGTATAATTATAGTGATATCTCTGTTTGGACTGGAAAAACAGTGCTGTCTTTAAATTTTGTGTTGTAAAGGGATGGAGCCACATTTCGGCTAATTATGAGTTGTGACATACCACCGGAAATGCAGAATGCAGAGCCTGTAAAAGATTCTTCTGCTGGTCTTGTGTTTTTTGTTTAGTTTTACATTAGAATATTTAGTGTTGCTCCTTGATCCCATTTAGGTTACTGCACTGAATGTGGAAAACATTTGAAATGTAATTTAAAAGAAAAAGATTTTGGAAGTTGATTTTGGAGTTGTTAAAGCTGCGCTAATCATTATTTTTGTATCACAAATTAAATTACTTTATGTATCGTTAAACGTTTTGCATAGTAAAAAACCCATGGAAAATAGTCACCTGAATCTGCGGTTCTCTTCAGATTTACCAAGTATTTGTGCCTCTCTCAGCTGGTTTTGGTTTTATGGCCTGCAATTTTACTGTTTTGGTTCACTTGCACTTCTTTCATCATCCACGTTTCCAGCAGCAGGCAGATATTTCCAATAAAATGCTCGGATGAACTCACTGCACTGTACTTGTCTAGCACCTAAGGAGCAGTAAAATAAATGAGCAATCAACTGGTGAACATAGTGAGCATGCAGTAGCTAGAAAGAGACAGTTGTTTCAGTTAGTGGAGACAAAAACAGAGCTAAAGGGAGAGTGAGTATTGGACTTACATTCATAGGGCGGACAGAGATATTATTTAAAAAGGAATGCTAAAGGTGTACTGTTACTATATATTCAGCTGTTTGCCATAACAATTTAATAAGGTGATAACTTGTCAGTGTGTGTTTGCAGCTTCCGCTGACCCAGCGTGGCCAAAAAATGGAATATTTTGAAAAGAGTGACTCAAAACATTAATTCATTAGTTAGATAACTCATGGGATATACTGTATGTTCTATATAATTTAAAAAATCATCATGATAAATGACATCTGCAATTGAAATGAGTTTACAGACTAAAGTTGTGCAGAGGCAGAAACCTTCCCCATAAGGCCAGTGGGTGGTACTGACTGTCTTATATGATATTCTTTTATTAGAGGTCGATATTGGAATGGAATATTAACATTGTAATTTACTAGTCTACCCATACGCATAATTGCAAGTGTCTATAATAAAGAAATTTAGAAAACACAAAAACCAGCCTGGGCGAATAAGACATACTAAATAATTTCTTTTTACACTTCTCTTGGTCTTTGTGTTTCTCAGCAGCCAGAGTGCAGAGCCAGTCCAAAGAAAAGCACAGAGCCGGCTGTGGACCTGCTGGGCTTGGGTAAGACATGACCAATCTTCTACCAACCAACAAAAAATCAACCCTCGAGTTATTGTAACAACAATAACTTCTCAACCTGTATTCAGATTTCTGTCTAATATGTCAGATACAGTGGCAAGTAAAATGTATGTTGGAATTACCTGGTTTTCTGCATTAATTGGTCATAAAGCTGGACTACTTCTAGAGAGACGAGCCACAGCACTACATCATCTCCATTTATAGACAATTCGTCTAACTGTGGACTGATTGATAGCCTAACTCTTTGAGATTACATCGTAACCCTTTCCAGCTTTATGCAAATTAACAATTATTGATTGTAAGTCATCTGAGAGCTCTTTTTTGTGAGATATGGTTCACATTAACAAATGTTTATAAGTGGAAAACGAGCTCAAAACACACCTCTGATCTTGTTTCATTATTGGACTCTAAGTTTATTAACTCCTGACTTTTTGTAGCTTTTGTTGGTGTCATCAGCCAAGGAATTCACATACTTTTCCATCCTACACTGTGAATGTTTTATTGATGTATGCAATATGAACAAGAACAATATAATAATTAGTGTGTTATTAGTTGAATAGATTGTGTTTGTTCATAGTTGTACTTTACATGAAGGTCTGACCATATTTTAAGACAAATTCAATCATAAATGCAGATCATTTCAAAGGGTTCACTTTTTTTTTCTTCCAACTTCATGTAAATTTAACCATATATGCCAAATGTCATATCATTTTAGAATGATATTATATTAACTGCAGGTTAAGTAATGTCTGATATTATCAGGGGAAAAGTTTAATGCTGTCAGGCTTTATTTGAGTCATGCGATGAGAGATATTTTATCATTTGGCAGTTGATAGATCATTAGTGGCTTCAGACTACCATGTCTTACGTAACTCTGAGAAGAGTGCGGTTAAATTCACCCAACAGTCTAGTCATGTACTAGAATATCTAATTATGATTAAATGTCTATTCCAAACAGGGAAAGTGAAGAATTCCGACCTTTGGGGAAATTGGTGTTTGAGTATCAGTTAATTTTATGATGAAAGACATTACTAGACCTACATTTTACACCCTCTATCAAGTCTACTTGAAATAGTAGTTGATTTATTGCCTTTAGAAAAATCATATTCAGTGACTTAGTTATGAAAATTCTTAGAGCAAAATTCATGGAATTTTATAGGTTGGGACATCTGCAGCCGGAATTGCACAAAAAGGAACAAAATATTTGGAATGGCTGATAAAAAACACATCAGTGTGGGATTGCCATCACAGGATCAGCAACCTGGAGATCAGATACTAAGAATGAGAGTTATATAATAACTATAGAGCTATGGAGCCAAATGTTCATTAGGGCTTAAAAATTTAGAGCGAAAAGGAAAAAGGAGTAAGAGGTCATCAAAGGCTTCTGAAGAATCTGTGTTCATAGCTGAAACATGTCAAAAAAGAAAAAAAAAGAGGAGCACTGAGACACAACAAATGCTAACAGATAACCTTTTGCCAGACAGTACTTGATCATTACAGATGTTTTACAAATGGCACTAGTGGACTTCCCATATACATACATCATGTAAACATCAAAGACAGGCTTTGGTGTATTTAATTTAGTCCCTACACAGCAATAGTACACCCACTTGTGTTTTCCCTTATTTTGGCTGGTTAGACTTATCTTCATTGTGTAGTCAGACCAAAATCTACTTCCTATTCATTTCAGTGGTCTGGTCACAAACTGACACTGTCTCCTTTCTTAAAGGGTCCCTTTCACCAAATTTGCTAGATGCAAGGTGAAATTTGCAACATGAGATCATTTCCTCTTGCTTTTATTTTGACATGTTTAATCAATAAAAAGAAATCCCTTACTTGGGACTGGTTATGTCCCGAGCTGATCCTAAGGATCAGATTTGAGGCTGATCCAGGCGTATTTTAATGGATCAGTATCATCGAACACAAACCAGGTCAAATTCAAAACTGTTATAATACAAATGCCTTCCATTCTTTACTGTACTCTAGTGTATTTTGTCCACCTTAGCCTGCTTATGTTGGAGTGCTGCCCTCCTTGTGCCACTGCATTACTGATTGCCAACTTTGAGGTTGGCAAGATGCACATATTTGTTAACCTTAGACACTTATCTTTTGAAAACAGTGGTATACAAAACATTCACGGAGCAGCTTCTCCTTTTTAGGTGTTGCTATTGTTGAGATATGGCAGCAGGTTATATCATCCATTACTAACTTACATTAATTCTGTGAGTAACTTGATGACAGTCCAAAATTAAATTTGTCTGTTTTCTGGTTCAAGTGCTCTTTTACAGCCAGTGTCTGTACTCATCAAAGATCAGTTGTGACTGAAGAACCTCCTCTCTGTAATATCACAGTACAATGGCCAATGGACTGACTGTTTCTGTAACAAATCTAAGAGTTTCTCTTTGAGGATTTGCATTCTGCCAGTTAAACATTCATTCATATCATATCAATAACTGAAGCCCTATTAACATAATTCTTTGATCTAGAATTGGTACATAATTTAGTTTGAATCAGGTAGCTTGTGAAAATAAGGTATGTCAGATTACAGTAAGTAGTCTATGGCTGTCAGATACATAGTCAACATTAAGGAAAAACACGTATTGAATCGGACTTGATATCGATAGCGATATACCCTATATGAAGGGTCATGGATGGGGCCAAAAACGCTTTACTCAGTCATCCCTCCTTGCGACACATGAGCCCTCCAGGACTTTCAAATTTATCTGAGATGTGATTCTGCCTCTCACAATCTGCATGTAAGCATTGCTCCCAAATTAGCCCCTGATTATAGTGTGATTCAACTTTGTCCAATGAAGTTGTGATGCTCTCCAATGATTTATCTCTCATTCAGGCCCAGATAAATGGATTGTTTATGTTCTTTATGTAACTGCAGAATGATACGAGCAAAATAAGTGAAAGGATGCTGCCCTGAATGCAAAGCCTAATACAGAAGTTAATGACAAAGTATCTGATCAGACACTGAAAAATTAACAACTTTTGAAATGTTGTCAACCTGCTAGCCATGTTAGCCCCAGCAGTACATGCTTACAACCCTACCACCACTGTTTCTTGCCCCAGCGGCTCTATGCCAAAGCAGGCAAGTAAGATTCACTAAGCAAAATTCAAGCCTGATGCCTCATCCATCGGCCTTCTGACCACATTTACAGACGTGATTGCTTGACATCTGTGTGATTCTGCTTTCAGTTTTACTGCATCTATTTGTGCAGGAGAACGTACACTTACACCTATGACTATTGTTAATATAACAGGATTTGGAGTACTCAGATTCCCGGTAGTGGACCCAACGTACTTCAACTGTGCAGAAGATCTAATCACCCAGAGTGACTAAAAACAACCTCATCCTTACACAATAACTGCCAGGATTTTTTGTTGTTAGTTTGACAAATTTGTAGTTTAGCAAGCTGTCAGTTTAGAGGGAGAACTGATCATGTGTTCTTTATCTCCTGCAAGCCTGCATTTTAATGGCATTTATGCTGTATTGAAGAATACAACAGTAGAATAGCTGAAAAGATTGCATGCAAGATATGACATTCAACAAAGGTCACAAGCTGGATTCAAACCTGTGACATTTTTGAGTACATGGTATATGTATTCTTCTGCTAACTGCTTGGGCATTCTGCTCCATGCTTGTTGACCTTAATCTTGAACAATAGAGAAAGGCAGGAATGGTTCAAGGCTTCACCATACATTGGTAATATTCAATCACCCTATGTTTTCCCAATACAACGCTGTATTGTATCACACGAAAGCTGAGGGTAAACTGCACTGACATAAGAAAGAGCTGCTGGATATAGCATTGATCAGAAATTCCTGACCACAGCATGGAAGAGTGAGACTGGTTGCCTTGCTATAAATAACCAATGCTGAACACCTTGCAGTCATGTCGAGTGGATGAGATTTCACACATAATCAATATGTCAAATACGTGGCGATGTGCCTCCAGCGCTCACACATACCCCCTGTCCCTCCATCCCTCCCTCCATGTCTCCAGTTACTTTACTCTGCAGCTGTCAAGAGGCACGTTTTCCCCCTGCTTCTGTGTCTGTGTTCCTGACAGTTCCTCTGTTAAGTTTAATCCACTTTAGTAGGCTCTGATGGAATTAATGTAGAAACAATATTGTGAGGTTACATGAAGTTTTCTTTCATCTGTGCTTTTTCTCCCCACTTTTGCTAAAAATTCAGGCTAATATTAGCGTTTTATTAAAAATCTAATTTTGTAAAGAAAGCTTCTTTTTGATGACAGCCGCATAAAAAAATTCATGAATCTACTTCAGATTTAGTTGGATGATTTTGGTGTCCCGTGATGATAACTACTGTCTAAAAGATGTTCCTTCTTACCGCAATAGATCTGTTCAGGAACTTTAATTGATGGAGCACCCCTGTCTGTTAGTTTCTGTTTTTTTTCTGTCTCTATGTCCCTCTTATTTCTAGCTCAGTCCTGTTCTGTTATGGTTCTGATATGCTTAATCAACTCCCTCCATGTTGTGTCCTTAAGTGTTATTCTAGCAACAATGTTCACAGTCAGTCTTGGCCGCAGACTGACTCAACAATATTAACAGGGAGGCAATGCTTCTGGCCTCTTTACTCCAGAGAGACAGAGAGAAAAGAATGAGAATAATATGGGAGATGTAAAGTCCTCCAAAACCGTGATCATCAACAGTGTGTGCTATGTCCACACTATGTGGGCTAAATCTAAAAGTCGGTTTCTTTTCTTTGTTTTGGCCCTCTGTCCAAACCAAGTCTTTGTTTTTCTAATCTGCTTTTTGAAAGCTATCTCCAGAGTAGATAAATCTTAAAACACATGCTACTTGTTTTAGTGTTAAAAAATACACATCCTTTAGTTGACAGTGACCTAAACCTCATTTGATGTGTGTGGCAATAACCCATGATAAAAGATTTAAGATAGAGGAGAGACAGAGGTAGAAAATTTTTACATAGACATGAGTAGATGTTCATGATTAAATATGTCTTAGAAATATATATCTGGCATGTTAATCTGCCACCTAGTAATATAACAGGTGTAGCTACTAATGTTGGCTCACGTTATTTCTCACAAACAGCATTTGTATCAAATACTGAAGGTCTGCAACTGACGTCAAGCAGTCAGCTGTGGATGAGAGATATCACTCTGTTGGACTTGTTGGAACTACAAAAGTGCAGTTTTGCATCAGAACACACTGTCTGTATGCCTTGGGCCTAACAAATGTGCATTGCCACATTTCTTGGCACATTACTGGCAACAGAATAGTGTGAAACTGGTGGCAAGAATTTGTACTGCAATGTCAGTGTGCTCCCACTTGTGAATATGTTTCAGCATGATTATAAGAAATATGGACCAACTTGTAAAATTGTTCCTCCTTAGTGAAACTAGTGGTACAAAAAACATCCACAGTGTTGCTTCAAGCTTCATTTTTTTAAATTTTGACAGACAACCTAATGATTATGAAATAATCATTGACAAATTCCTTGGCACGAAATGAAGGAGTTACTGTTACGACCTTTATGACGCACAGTTAAAATCACTATTTTATATTCATTAAGTCTTTTGACACAGAAACAATATTTAAGAAAGAAGTTCTAAATTTTGAGTTTGGCCATATTAGTCACGGGGTCCTAGTATCAGGGTTAGTGGTACGATATGCAGTTCACTCAGGGCATATGTTGAAGTGTCCTCAGGCAAGACACTTAGTCCCAAACTGCCCCTGATGGTTAGGCTAGCATTTTTCATTGTAGCTCGCTGCCACTGAAGTGTGAGTGCAAATGAGTGAATGAGACGCAAACTGTACTGTTTAGGAAAAAAAAAATACAAATGCAGCTATTTACCAAAAAGACCAAAGACAAAAAAGAACAAATTAAGACTTTTTTTCTTGGCCTTCAGACATTACAAAAACTGCCAGAAAATGTGTTTGACATATAAATTGTATTATTTAGACAGCTTAGATGTGACACACTATAAAAGGTTTCCTTAACCTTAAAGGGGTAAAAAAATCTTCCTCTTTCATCCCCCTACAGCCACCCACCGCTTATGGCATTGATTAAGCATCCTGTTGCTGCCAAATTCTTCCAGTCCAGTGCATAAAGCAGACTATGTACATGGTGGTATCCTTATGAGCCCAAAGACCCAGAAACCAGCTACTTCTCATATGCAGGAATAAAACTAGGTGGCCCAAGTTTTCTGTGCATCGGTTACCTTTGTGATAATGTGATGAATCTTAACATTTACTTTACCCAGTTACTATTCCAGCTCTGCTATTATCCAACTTTGTGTTACATAACCTTTCAACTCTTAATTGTTGAAATTCAGGCTGTTTTTGTTCAGCACTGCCTCAAATCCATATATATGATTGAGTTGCAGCAAAACACCAACATCAAAATATAACCTAATATATTTTCTGTTCATCATTTGATATTGCCATACATTCTGGAACACCGCAAGAGTTGTTTTACTTCCTTTATCTCCTTTCAACAAACATATTGTACCAGTAGCAGCTTGTTTTGAGTTCAGTTTCTTCACTTCCCTCTATATAATGACTATTTCTATCAGGAGATCATGACTGTGTTCACCGACTGGCCTCATGTTCTCTTTTCTGGACACTCGGTATCACCCGCGGAGCGGGTAAAGCTTCATTTCATGCCCTATTTGAGATTTGTTTTTTTGGGAAAATGTGGGTTAAATTGGCATATCTTTTGCTTTATGGCACTAGCACTTCAAAGACCAAAACCAGTGAAATTTTTTATAGACAGGATGGAAAGTGTGGTTATTTCATTAGAGTCAATCCAGGGCTTGATCAAGTGAGATATTTTAGCATTTGCGGTGGTGACCAAGACTTAATGTGTAGCCTTCTACTGCTGAATGAGGTCGCTGTGTTTGTTGAAAGCACTGGGAACTGTGTGTGTGTGTGTGTGTGTGTGTGTGTGTGCACTCAGGGCAAAGGGTTTCAGGGTGATTATAAAACACACCCCCAGGCTGAACTATTGGTCTGTTTCCATGGTGAAGTTGAGAGTGCTCTCAAGAAGTGGCTCCATCCCATAGTAAAGGATGTTGGGCATATTGCCCACCATGGCAGAGATGATGATGAGAATGATGGGCCCTTTTCTCCCTGTAGCTCATTACCATGGCAATGAGAGAATGAGTTTTTGGTAAGGGGGAGAAGGGTAATTGATGCACATGAAATCCTGTTTCTCTGTTAAATTTCAATATGTAGACCTGTCATTCATGCCAGCCCCTGACATGATAATCATAATCATAGCAGGCTTTATTCTTAAAGTACTTTTTACAGCTATTTTCAAAGGGAACTTAACGGTCAAAATAAAAGCTAAGCTAATAAATGACATGAAAGCATCACAAGATGGAGAGTGGGCAAAAAAGAAAATCAAGTTTAAATTAGGATGGAAGATGTAACAGTAAAAGTAATTCTTTGAAAATGTTGTTTGAAAGGATGTTGAGTGGTCTTTCTTCCCTTCTCTCAGTAAATGGTTTTCCTTGTACCCTGCTGTCTAGCTAAAGGAGCTCAGTCCTGTTCACACTTTAAAGGGCTAAATTATGGATGTTTCATCACTGGTTATATAAATGACCTCTGCAGCCCGCTTGCTCTCACACAAACCCAGTCCATTCTCTTTTTCCTTTCACATACTTCCTCTCCTCCCTGTCTGCCTCTCCATCACTCTCTCTCTTTCTCATAGATGAGTGTAGATCCTGAGTGTGTGCTGGGGGACTCCCTCTTCAGCAGCATGGGAACAGGTCTCTGTCTGGACTGCACAGTTCTTTCATAATGATACTGTAGTTTAAACAACTTAGAGATCAATTTAGCTAATGTGTTTGATGTGAGCCCTAATTTGACTGGCTGCAAAAAATTTCATCAAATATGACTCTTACTCTACTGAATGTCACCATTTGGGTGACTATTACAATTTACGGAACTCTTAAAGGAATAGTTTAACGTTTTGGGAAATGCTTTTTTTATAAAAGTGAGATAAAAGGATTGACTTTTATTTGCCAGTCTAGTAAACTAGAGAGTAATTTTGTTGTTGTTATATTTTCATACTTAATATTGAGTTGTAAGTAAACTGTCAGCACATAGTGTGGTGTGTAATGGTTTTGCCGTCCACTTTATATGTTCAAGTCATTTGTCCTCAGTTACATCTGTAAGGATTGCTTTTTCAGTTAAGTTTATTTTATGTTCAGTTATGTTTTATAGACCTCTTTGCAGGCCCAGTTTAGATTAGATTTTCTTTTGAGTTATATTTCCTCAGTTTTGAGATTTACATTTTTAAAATGTCTACCTGCCAAATCATATGGCAAGTAAAATCAGTACTTTAGAAAAAAATTTAAATCAATATCCATTGTCCAGTTCTCATTTTCTTATTTTGAGGGAAAAGTGCCTTCTTACAATATTAAGCTATCGGTAATCCAACTAAACTTTAATAAAACCATACAAATTAAACCGGCTCCATGACACAATGTCGAATATATTTGCTATCACATAAAGTTAATTAGTAAGTTATATTCCAAGGGCAAAAGCAGAATCCTAAATAAAATCATTTTCAGGGCAAAGCTAACTTCTAAAGAAGTGCAGCCATCACAGTTTGCCTTAGGATGTTCCAATTAATAAGTGTGGTAATTGTAAATTAAGCTGTGTGGGGAGCATTGGAAATGTGTGTGAATGCATTATTCTTTTAATTTCCCCTGCATATGTATATGTAAAGGTCATGATGAATAATTCCAATTTGTGTCAGTGTCTTAACTTCAGTTTTTTTCTGTGTATATTAATTCTCAACTATGTCTGTTTATAAATTCTCTTTCTGTTTATGATCTTTCTGTTTCTCTGTTTGTCAACTAAATGTTTATTTATTTGACTCAGTAAGTGTGTTTCTATCCGTCTGTTTTATGCACATTTTTTTGCTGTGTTTTAATGGTACCTGATTGGAGAGTTAGTTAGTGCTAACAACTAACAGTAGTGGATGGAAAACACGAATTAATTAGCATTTTCTTTTTCTTCTTTTCTTAAGATTAGGTTAAATTTTGAATTAAATTTGTGCTGAAACAAGTACAAGCTGGCTAGTGTCTCAGTCAGGATTTACTATACTGCATATACAGTAGCCTTCATACTCCCTACATATTAATCTTTGAGATTTTTAATCAACCAAATTAAAGCTAATAAATTCCAAAAATGCGGTTAAATGTAATAAATTTCTTGAGGTAAAAAGAAAAACATACTCTCTCTTTGAAATAAAACTATATTTGATGTTACTTGTAATAATGGAAATATGTCTCCTTTAGATGCTCCGGAGGAAGGTGGAAGAAGCTTTGGCAGTGCTGCACCAGTCAGCGATGAACTGGACATCTTTGGACCAATGGTCTCCAACCCTCTCCCCTCAGCCAACAGCACACAGCAGGCTCAGGTAACACCCAGGCACAGATACACACAGACACACAGACACACACACACACACACACACACACACACACACACACACACACACACACACACACACAGAAGCTTTCAACATTTGCTTATCACCGCAGGCAGGCTACAACACAGGGAGTCTGCGAAGACTCCCATGATACAACACACACACACACACACACACACTAACACACACACAAGTATATTCAAAAACACACTATCACTCTCATACTCACAGACACACACTCTCTGAGGATCATATCAAAGTAAACTGTCATAGACACTCCTTTATTGAATTAATTCAACCAATGTCCTTCAAAGGAGAGAGTGGGCCTATCTGCCAGAGAGCAGCTGGGAGTGGGAGGGATGTAGTAGAAGAATGTACAGGAAACAATAAAACTTATATACCTTGGGTCAATATCACTAAAATGTTAAGTAGCTGTTTGACCTGTCCATTTGTTACTATGTTGTGTTTTCAGCCAAATCACAAGAACAAGGGAGACAACTAACTTGAAAGACAGAAATGTTTAACTACTTAAACTATACTTAAAGGCCAGTACTCAGGAACAATCCTCAACAATAGTCAGTCCAGCTTTCATTAGTGAGATTTAATTTCTTTATTATCTTAAAATTTTTATGTCTGGCTTTATTTTTGTGATTAGCGATGTGATCCTCCTGGGTGTGGATCATACTACTCTAATACAAATCTATTGAGAGATGTTCTACTGTTCTTCACAGATGATTCTTTTCAGCTGCCCTTTGCGGGGGGTGCTATTGCTCTACCTTCTGCTTTAAAATACACCAGAGGTTTTGTATTGGATTCAAGTCAGCGACATATTTGTTCAGGTCATAGTTTTCACTTTTTTCTCCTTTAAAAAACTTGTGTGTGATTATTTTTTTTCCTCCAACATGTTTAGAAACATTGTCATTTTAGAAAATTCCTCACCTGCTAAGCCTCTTGAGACTAGGAGTCATCTTTTCATTCAGTATTTTGGTAAACAAACTTGCATTCATAGTTCCATCTGTAAATGTCCTCTCCCCTACAACTTTTGCACCTATGCAGCTTCATAAAAGACACACACATTCAGAGACACATACCTGTTAGCTTTTCAGTGCAAGGTTGCCCAAATAGGGAATTGCCTGTAATGTCATTTTTCGAGGATGGACACTGCGCCTTCTGTTATTGGTAACATGATGCTTCCTGCACCTCCTAACTACTGCTGCAGCACTGGTTCAGGTTGTGTTCAATAGTCTCTTGATGCTCTTGTTCCCTCTAAAATGAACAGCCATCAGCACATTAAAATAAGGAATAGTATTCGGTGCCATCGAGCAGCTTGTCATGTACCTCAAGCAACCATTAGCTAAGCAGTAGAGTGCAGGGCCGTATCATTTAGTGTAGTGGGGTGTGTATTTGTCCCAAGCCGTTCTGTACAAGACATTTGTTTAGTGACTTTTGGTTCTGTATGCCCTGTCAACGAAATAATCTGTTAGTTTTAAATTACTGGAGGTGGAGCCAGCTTTGGCAGTGAGGCAGTTGTCTTTTAGTTAAACCATTACGGTCAGGTTACTTTTTACTTTAGTTACTGATGTCACTCACCAGAAGTTTGATATCATTACCCCAAGTGGTCAACTGTGTTGCTATTATCAACAAACAAATCACTGCTTTTAATTGCCATGATTATATCCAAAATTTATCTTCCTCAATGTGAGCTGAATTAGACAACTTTTCCATTTAAAGCTACCTAAGTTTATATATAATCTAACTATGAGTAAATTTCAAAAAAAGCAAAAATCTAAAAACAATACTAGTACGTTTCATAACATAATGCTTTTAAGTTTGTGATTATGCATGGCACAAAGTTGAGCACAAGGTCTGGGTAAAAAAAAATTAAACAGTATTTTTCTGAATAAGAAGAGGGGAAAAAAAGCAGGAAAAAAACAAGAAGAATCAGTGATTCATTTTTCACTGTGGTTTCCAAACACTCACTTTTCCTTCCTCATTCTCTCAATCGTTCACTGACTAGTCTCAGGGGAATGAGTAAGGCTGATTGAATTAAACATTTTCAAGGAGCAGCGTTGAGTTTGAAAGCTATCATGGTCCCTCAAGCGTGTCCTATGACCTCCGGCTCATCTGAAAATGAGGTCACAAATATTCATGCAGACCCAAAAATATTATATAAATATATCTGTCTCGAACATATACAAACTCAAAAGATAGAAACGCGCAGGTGCACTAGTAAAGGATTAAATGTACATTCATCCATGTCATATAATGTAAGAGAATACACACAACACACAAACATAGACAAATTTAAAATTCACAGTGACCCATGCCTGGGTTTGAAAATCACTCTTTGACCTATTCTTAGGTTTCAAAAAGATGAGTCTGACGCTTTTACTCTCTCATATATACACTTCTGTGCCTTCTGGGACCAGACCAGCTAGTGACTCGCAGGAGACTCAGGCATGAAGAACAATTATAGGCTGCTGTAACTGCAAGCACCCCCTCTGCCATTTACCCTCTAATCTCCCCTTCACGATCATCTCCTCTGATTCCATCTACTGCAGCTCTGTGTCTGCCTCACACCTTGGCTCATCTCAATATATTTATTTCTCCTAAATTTTCCACCTCAGTCCTCCTTTTTCCTGACCTGGTGTCACAGATGCACGGTAAAACTACACATGCAGCCTCCCCTTAGATTGTCCAACATTTCCATATTGACTTAACTCAGCAGAAGTCCATTTGTTTTCTTTAGGGTTAGGCAGTGTTAATGTCAGACGCTAATTACTGTAGGTACCAGTTTTTAACCAGGTTCCGACCAGTGTTCACTTCAAACATCCAAGTTTTTAGAAATCCCCCATATATTAATTATAAGTAAATGCCGGAAAGGGAAAATAAATATGAATGCCTCACGTTTCCAAAAGTCTGCTAAGCCAAATGTAATACATACGGTATAGTACTATATTATCAGTGCACATTATTTTCAACACTACAAATCCTACAACCATCATGAGTTGTCAAATGACATGAAATTCAAGTTGTAAACATGGGATTCTTTCCCATCTTCACAATCTGTGCCATATGCTGTGACAGCACGAGTGCCCTGTCAAACTACAAATGGCACAAATAAAACTAGATTTTCATCAGAAAGCCTGTTAATGAAGAGACCATTTGTGCAGTAGCTAACATTGGCTGTGGCTAGTGAGCTGTCGTGTTTTGATCCTCATTTGGCAGAGAAGGGTTACATAAAATTGGATGTTATGAACCAGCTGATTGGTCCTTTTGTTTTGGATTCTCTAGTTTTGTATGTTCCCTCTGATCATACTGTAGGTAGACAACAATAACAAGTAACAACGGGTCTGTCAAGCTTTGGACTTTTACACATAACACTTTGGTGTCTATAGTGCTCTTGTAGGAATTATACCTGGTATCTGAAGAGTTTAGGGGAGCTATTTATTATGATGTTTCTTGAATATAAACTGCTAAAGTTAGTATGTCTGGTTCATGGTCACCTAGAAACGTAACCTGGTTTTACTTCCAAGGCCAATAGATGATATATGTTTAGCATTATTCTGTAGGTTAAAAGGCTATTTTAGCAAAATCTTCAGTAGTGACACATCCTTTGATGGTACTATATTAGAGTTTAAGGAAACATTAGTGGCTCTCCTGTGTCTTTGTTAGGTAGTTACCTGAGATAACTTTCCCCGCAGTTTAGTCCACATCCTTAAATCTGAATAGTGAGTCAGGAGGTGAATATAAATGGCTAAAGCATTTATATGCTCATATTATTTAAACTTTGCATTTCTTGTTCAAATACTCAACTATATAGTGTCTTCAGAAAGAACTCAGACCTCTTCACTTTTTGTATAGTTTGTGTTGTAAATGTAATTTTAAATAGAGAAACATAATCAGACCCTTAATTGAGTACTTTTTTTCATGCTTCTTTGGCAGCAATTATAACTATATATAATTTGAGTATTCACGGATATGTCTCCACAAGCTTTGAACACCTGGATTTGGCCAGTTTATCCCATTGTTCAAGACGGATCCTTGCAAGCTTCATCACACTGGATGTGAAGTGTCTGTCAACTGCCCTCTTCAGGTCTGGCAGGGCATTTCAAGGACAGTCAGAGCATTGTCCTGAAGTCACTCCAGTGTTGTTTTGGCTGTCTGCTTTGAGTCAGTGTTCCACTGTAAGGGAAACCGTCGCCCCAGTCTCAGGTCACATGCACTCGTGAGCAAGTTTTCTTCAAGGACCTCAGTGTATTTGGCTGTACTCATCCCTCCTGCAATTTTGACCAGTTTCCCTGTCTCTACTCCTGAAAAGCATACCATTAGCATGATGCTACCACCACCATGCTTCACCACGGGGATGGTACTAGCCATGTAATGAGCAGTGTTTCGAGTTCTCCCCAAAGAGTTCAGTTTTTTTCTTATCACACCGGAAACTCTTTTCCTCATTCTCTCACTGTTTTTTCTTTGCTGTTTGACCTACTCCAGCTAGGCTTTGGCCAGTTACTTAGTTTTGCTTGAAAGCTTCTTCCAAATTCTTGTGGCCACTGTGCTCCTGGGATCACTCAAAGCTTTGGAAATGGTTTTATACCCTTACCATGATCTGTGCCTCCATTTTATAATGAAGGTCTGCATAGAGGTACTTGGACCTCAGGGCTTGGTTTTTGTCTCAACATTCAGTGTAAATTGTTGGGGTTTTATACTCACGTAGTAGAGTGGTTGCCCACCAACTGGTAGGTCAGCGGTTCGATCCCAGCTCCACCAGTCCACATGATGAAGTGTCCATGGGCAAGATACTTAAATACTCAATTTGCTGCTGATCATTGGTGTATGAATGTGTCTGTGTGTATGTGTGTGTGTGTGAGAATGGGTGAATGTGACAGAAGTGTAAGAGCACTTTAAGTGGTCAAAAAGACTAGAAAGGTGTCATATGTACATTTTACCAAATTTATACAATCATTTCACTTCGCCAAAGGTATGCTCCAGTAAATTTCAATCGAGACATAATGTCAAGGTTAATTAAAATGCAGAGAATGCACCTGACCACAAAGTTGAGTGCCAGAGCATAGGGTCTGAATACTTAAATGAATACTTAGATGAGAGATTTGAGTTTCAGATTTTTTATAAATCATGTTTTTACTTAATTATTGTAGATTGTTGGGCAAAAGGCAATATTATCAATTTGAAATGAAATCTACAATGCAGTTAAGAGTGCAAATAGTGAAGGACTTTCTGAAGCTGCTGTAAATGGTAAACATCTGAACTCTTGATTTTTTTAAAAAAATATTTTCATATAATCTCATAATACTAAAGGTTAGTAACATAACTATGTATTAAAAGAACAATGGCATTCTTTTATTTTCGTGCTTTCTACATGCTTCATTAACTGGTGAGGATGATGATTCTTTTCATTTTTGTTTTTTTAAGTCGTTTGCAACCATCAGATGCAAAATTTAGAGCTTCTGACATGGTTCTCATTTTCATAAAAGCCATCTAAAAACATTAAGAAGTGAGCCAGGGACAGAGTTTGCAAGCAACTTAGGTAGTTAACGTTAATTTAATAAATAGCCAGTGCTGATAAAATCTAGTGGCAACAGTTTTCATATTCACCAGAAAATTGATGATCAAGGACTGAAAATCAAAAGCTCCTTTTCCCTACTTGTGTTTTAAACCATGGACCCCACTGTTTCAAAAATGACCATGCATTTTAAGTGATAAATGTAAAGCCATTATCATTACAGACTGCAATGCCAAACCAAGCTGGCAGGCATGGCAGCAGTAATATTAGTTTTCATGCTTCCCAATTTTGGTACCAATGGAAATTACTTTTATTAAGAACAGTTTTGGCCATTAACTAGAAAATTGACAAACATTCGATTCCTGTTGGTCAAATTTTAATTAGAATATCTGATACGACCATCCCAAAATCAGTGCTAGGGGAATAGCTGTAACCTTTATTGAATTCATCAGTAAGCTCTGTTTTGCTGTTCATATACCCAAAGAAGCTTTATTAACTCAACGTAACAAGTAATGTTCCAAAAAGCAACACAAACGTTGTCAAAGCTACATGATTTATTTGTTTGACACTTCGTAGCTTCAGGCTAATGTTTGCTGTAACTAAAGGTTATAATTAATAATTATAACTCTTATTACAACAATTATTTTCCTTGAATCTGAACTTGCAGCACTGTACCTGTTCTTCTCCACCTAGTTTTTCCATTTTTTTTATTTCTTCATATGTCTACATACCTTGCCTCTTTTCTTTTATGTCCTCCACTTTTACTTTTCCTATCTGTTCTTACCGGGGGCCTCTTTAATCAATGTTATGTATGTACAAATACATGGGTAAACTGCATACTGCAGAAGCATTCCTGAGCAAAGTTTGTAATTTATTGTTTTGAATTTATGCTTAAATATGCATAAATTAAAATACAGCTAGGACCATGCTGGTGTATTGTATGATAAATACAGAATTAATGCTTTCTCTAAAGACCAGTAAAAAAAAAAAAAAAGGACACAAATGATGAAGTAAATGACCTTTTTTTCTCTTTTTAATTATGCTTACACAATGGACTAGTACACTGTAGTTGAGACTGGCATAAAAGGTCAGATTTTCTCCCTCTTTCACAGCACTGTGACTGGTAGAATTTGGATTTTTATCAATTTACGGCTAAAATGTCTATTAGTGATATAAAAACAAAGGTGGGACTGTGAATGAAATTTGGATGAAAAAGTCAGTAGGCTTTTGATTTCTGACACAACCCATCACCAACAATGTAATATAATGTTGGTAGTATACCAAAAATTAGCAATTGCTATAGTTTCCTTCATATATACCTGCTACTTTTAGATAGATAATGTTGTAAGTATCTTTGCAACACAGAACCCTTACTTTCTTGTCTTATTCTGATTTTCAATTTTAGCATCTTTACAAAATACTATTAATTGAAAATAAAACATTAAAAAAGATATTACCCATAAAAACAGTGCCTGCAGGTAATTGTTCAAGGCTGCATAAGGCCCCCAGAACCTTGACTAATAAGAAACCAGTTTATCTTTTATCTGAGAGGTTGAACTGGGGGCAAAAAAGCCCCGAAAAGCTACTCCTTGTACTGCTTGCTGCTGCTTGTTCCCATGCTTTAGAATCAATATAGGACTCATCAGATGACTCTCTCATGGTATTGTGTGATGTATAACAATCTAAACATCTAAAGTGCCTAAAGTTGTTGTATATTTCTGTATGTATACTATATTCAGGAAGATATAAGATACAAGATAGAAGATATAAATAAATTCAACTGATAATACTTCTTTAATCTTCAGAAATAAGATTTTGAATGCTGGAATTTCACTTTTTTATTGGTTATTTTAACTGCATTATACACGTGTTATATTTAATAAGCTCATTATTTGTTTTTCGCTGTATGTACAACCTTGATCTGCAAAGTAACCTTTAAGTACAGCTGTCAAATACAGTAAATTTAAGGGGGGTGGGTGTAAAAAGTTAAATATTTCTAAATATAGTAAATGCATGAAATTGCATAAAATAGTATAGTTAAAATTGAAATTCTGAAGCAAAGTACAGTATCATTGTTACTTTTCACCACTGTTGAGTCAATTAAATAAGGATCCCATACAAATGTGATCCAATGGTGAGTGATTTTTATAGTTTTAGGCAAGATCAGAGAAGTCATTAGATTTAAAAATCATTAATTATTACTGCAGTGGAGTTGGGTTATCTGTTAAGGCCTGGGGCTATTAAAAAAACACCTCATAGCTGGCAAATGATTTCGCTGTAGTGGCTGTTTGATACAAGACAGGCTGCGTTCATATGCTCTTCTCCCTTTAGAAGAGGGAGTTTACCGTAGCTCTCACAGTCAGAGCATGTTTATTCTTGAGATTTTCATAAGCCACCAAGGTTGAAGGTGTTTATTCAACCAAAACTTGATCCTTTCTCTCTTTTTCTTAGCCATGTTCAGTGGAACATAGAGACCTTAACTGACATTTCCTGCAACATTTAAATTTATCTCAAAGTATGTATATAATTGCCTCTGCCGTAATGTACAGTTTATCCTGTGAATGCCTCCCTTTGTTTGTCTGTAACCAACAAATCTGAAAAAGATAATGGCCAGTGAATGTTCCTGCTTCCTGCTTTCTGACATAAACCCATTGGATTGTACAGTAGGTGACTTTGTGACCTTTACTGAGGTTCCACCATCAGTCCAAAATTTCAGTCAAGGTTTATTTTCAGATCCCTCTCTTGTTTATTAGCCTTTCCATTTTCAGCAACATTCCTCTCCTGTAAATATAAGCAGTAAATACATAAAAGGACATACTTTTGTCAGTCACTACATGTCTGTGTACTCTTACACACACATACTGTATATACAGAGGGCTGCATTTGGGATTCAGCAGGCAGATATTGCTTTACAGCAGTGATTAGCTTAGTGCGTGAAGAAAGAAGAAGCCGGCAGCCTGCTGATTTGTGCAGCTATTACCCGGCATTGTAGAGCACTCGCCTATCTGCATATATGTCAATTATAAAAAAGCGATTACAGCCTTGTAGGAGGGGGAGGATTTGTGTTATCCCCAGCTTTCCTTCTCTGTCTCGCTTTCTCTTCCTCTCTCTCTCTCACACACCTGCACACTTTGTCTACATTGTCTCCTCTGCCTTTCACTCACCCCACCCTCAGTGAGTTTTCAAATGAGTTTTATGAAGAAAGCTCAAAACATTGAATTTTTAAAAGGGCACTAAAAACACAATCAACATTTCATGTACAGAAGAATGGAATGAGGGAGAAAGAAGAAGGGATGAGGCAAAGTGGAGAAGAACTTAGGGGAGGAAAAAATTTTGAGGCAATAGATGGTTGGAAAGAGAGATAAGTAAGTTGAGACCAGGTTTAGAGAGAGATAAACAAATAAAAGAAGGTGGAGGTTAAGGTCAGGACTATACAAGATATGAATTCCCAACTGCCCTAAGAGAATGAGTGCCATATTGCAGACTCACTAGAAGCAATGACTTGAATCACCATCCATAGTCCTATTTCAGTTTTCCTCCTAAATCTTTGTGATTAATTAATAAACGGCCAAGGGCCAGAATTACTGTGGCTTTTGTGTCTGTCATGATGCAATGCATTTTGTACCAAACACATGTGATGCATTTATCAAACAGATGCACTTAGTGTGTCATTTGTTATTTGAGTGTCTGCAAGGTGCATCTCTCTATGTTCAGTGAATATTGTATAAATGGTGTAAATAATAGGAGGAGACATATTAACAGAGGTTGATCATTTACATTGGCCACAAGAAAGATTCTGATGATCAATCAAGAACCATGCATAGCTTTATGACTAAAGACCAGACCACTAGATCACAGGGGAATTAGTTTTTCTTCTGAAATACACCTCTTTTTCACCTCACAATAAATTTAATGTTCCATCTGATCCACGGAGGAAGACCTAGCTTTATATGATACAGTATTATTTAGAGGACCACTGCTGGTTGTGACCATAGCACTAATGGTTGCACCCTACACTGTGTCTGGCTCAGGTGTGTGTCTGTAAAATTGCAGCTAGCAGAGCTAACCAGTAATTCTCACCTACTCCTGCCATGTCTGATTCTGACAGACTGTTGCTGTGATTATGATAGACGTGGGATGACTAAGTTGTTTGGTATATGTTATTTTATAATGGTAGTAACACTGCATGCAGAGGTGTCGTAGTGAGCTGACATGGTTGTGCTGACTGGGCGTTGTACAGAAGCTGCTGTATTACTGAACTCCTGTGTTTAGTAGAACATCTGTCATAATTGATTGAAGTGCCTAAGTTTCAAATCTTGTGGGGTTTAATGATGGTTTCTCGGCAATGTTAAAGGGAGCAGTAAAGAGTAGTCACATGGAGTAGCATAGATTCAACCACTAATGCAGCAGTCTCTCTAAGCAGTAACCATATACATTGCCACAGCCTCATCCACTGAAGCCAGGCAGAGCAACTGCAGCCGTACTCACAGTCAGTGGTTGTGTTCACAGTCAGAATCAGAGCTCTCTCTTTTGAAAGGTAGAATGAGCAATAAATGCTCATACAAAAGGTCACACGATCACTTTTTTCTTTCTGTAGGATCATTTTTTTCCCTAAACCAGGTACTGAATACTGACAGATTGCCACAGTCAAAATGACAGTGCACATTTAGAAAAATTCATTTTCTGTCCTCAAAAGGCAGATGATTATTATCAGGCTTTTCGTGCAATATTCTATACACTATTTCTTTTCAAATATTACAGATATATGCTCATAGTTGACAGTTTCAGAATTTTTTGGGATTTTTTGGAACTAGATATTGAATAAATCAGAATTGTCATCTAGCTTGTCCCTATTACTAGGATTTTGAGGATAAAAGACCTGCATAACAACACCTTTTCAGTTCTTCATAATAACATTTGAGGACCGTTAATAAAGCACTTAGGAAAAAAAATACTATCCAAGCATCCAAAAATGCAGCCAGTTTTAAAGTTCTTAAGGGGGCAGAGCAATGAGAGACTTTCATTTTCATCTAAAGCAGGACCAGTAGACATGAAGTTAGGACAAGTATTGAAGACCTGTATAACAAGGGCTTATCTTTTTGAGACAGAACACTATCTGCATCCAACATATAGTACAAATCCTTCTGATCAAAGAGCGCCCTATTCAAGACGGAGCACATCAGAAGATGACTGGCGGACTACTTAAATTGAGCAAGTCTGATCCTAAATTACGCCCAAACAAAATTTTAAGAAATCCATGTTGAAGGGTTGGAAGACTGCTTTTACCAGAAAACACACAATAGGTAAATGCAATACATCATAAAACTGACAGTAGAGTCAACCATTATGGTGGAAATGTAGTGAAAGTGAATACATTTCGGTTGATTAGTATTTAGACAGTGACACAATTCTCTACACCTCTCATTGGATTTAAACAAACAAATGAACCAAGACGTGACTGAAGTTTAGACTTTCAGCTTTAATTCAAGAGGTTTAACCTAAATATCACATTAAACCTTCAGGAGTGCCAGCCATTTTTATACATAGTCCTTCATTTAACAGGCCCTCAAAAGTATTTGGGCAATTACTGACTTACAACCAGTTTCATGGTCAAGTGTGGCAGTGAAACTGACAGAAAGCAGAAACTTTAAGAGTGGCCAAATCAACAATATGTTACAATCTTTGAAGGGGGAAGAGGGAGATTAGGCTTTGCCAGAAAACATCTAAAAAAGCCTACCCAATTGTGGAGCAAGATTCCTTGGACAGATGAAATCAGGCTGAACTTGTACCAGAATGATGAGAAGAGAAAAGTATGGTGAAGGAAAGAAACAGCTCATGATCAAAAGTCACCACATCATCTATCAGACACGGTGGAGGCAGTGTTATGACATGGACATGTATGTATGTGTTTATTGATGATGTGACTGCTGATAGAAGCAGCAGGATGAATTCTGAAGTGTACAGAGCTTTACTATCTGCTCAGATTCAGCTAGATGCTGTAAAGCTGATAGGACAGTGCTTCACAGTACAGATGGAGAATGACCCAAAACATACTGTGAAAGCAACCCAAGAGCTTCTCAAAGAAATGTAATATTCTTCAATGGCCAAGTCAGTCACCTGAACTCAACCCAACTGAGCATGCATTTCAATTCCTGAAGTCACAACTGAGGGCAGAAAAACCCACAAACCAGCAGTAATGGAAAGCAGCTGCAGTAAAGGCCTAGAAAAGCATCATAGGAAGGAAACTCAATATTTACTGAAGAGTTCCAGACATCAGGCAATCATTGACTGCAAAAGAATTTCCTCCAAGAATTAAAAATAATCCTTATATTTTTTAATTATGGTGGTTTGTTACTTTTGAGCCTTTGAGAATGAGGGCCCATTTTTAAATTGGTTGTAATTCCTGAACAGTTAATTTCATGTGTTTGTATTTATGCATCTAAGACGTACAAAATTTTGAGGTTTAGTGATTGACTAGACACTATTACTCACATCCTTTTCAGTCCAGTCAACAAAATGCAGTGCCACTAAAGCTTCTTTCCTTGTGTTTTTTTGGGAAGTATACATGGACAAGAAAAAAACGCTAGTGACCAACATCTAGCCAACATCTAGCCAGAATGGCCTCTGTTGTATTAACATAATGTAGATATTTTTATGCTATTGTGAACAAGACATGGCTGCAGGGGGATGAGAGAGTATAAAAAGAAGAGGATAGGAGAAAGGCGTTAAGGGCTAGAAGGAGAGTGAAGAATAAAAAAAAGAAGGAAATGCAGTTAAACCCTGAAAAACAGATGTTGTGAGAGGGGGCAAAAGTAGAGAGATGAATGCAGTTTGTTGAGAGCAGAAGAAAAGGTTAAGGGAGGTAGATAGTCATGAGGTAAGAAACTGTTGACCAGCAATTGATTGCTTCCTTCTTGTTCTTCCTTTCATTTTATCTTTTGTTTCTTCTTTCAGTCCTATTCCTCTCTGGCACACTGTTTCTTGAATTCTGACTTCCAAGCTTTGCTTTTGTTTTCAGTAAAACAGCACAAATCCTTCAGCACACACAGCCCAGTGTGATTTCAAAGACACAGATGGTCTATCAGAGGGGACTGTATGAGTATTTCAGGCATTGATGGAAAACCGTAGGGAAACATAGTCTTGTGTGTGTGTGTTTGGCTGTAGTGGTCTATGTATAACGACAGTGAGGAAAAGGCTGTCAGAGTGGTAATTCAGAGCTCTGTCTGCAACCATCAACACCAACATTGGGTAAGAAGAATGGAGCCTTGTTGAAAAGGCTTTTTTTATTACGCAATGTGCTGCTAGGAGCCCAGGAACACATCACACACTATGTGGATGGTGTGTGTATATGTGTGTTGCATGGTATCAATGTTAGTTTCACTGAGAAAGTAAAAAAAGGATAGATTCACATATGACATAGTGAACTTAAATTTCTCCTCCTTTACAAATGAGGTCAAGTTTTGTGTCAGTGCATTTTAAATTGTATGTCACCTGTTTAGCTTTGGCAAAAAATCTGCCGGTTTTCTTTACTGTTCTTTCAGTGCAACTGGAGTTAAGGCTTCTTTAGTGTTGGGCAATCACAGATGGGGGAAGCCGTGAAAGGCTTATGGAAAATGCTTAGTCTTAAGCAACTGCATTTATACCATAGGAAGCCTTAATTCTAAGAACCACATTAGGGATAGACCAATCTGATGTTTCAGGACAGAGACAGATACAGATTACTAGTGATCATGGAGACCGATAACCAATATGTGGAACCAATATACATGTCCAGTAAAATGAAAAACTTGATGTCAAAACTACTGACACATAACATCTATGGAAAGCCACTGTTGTGTCCAGGTGTTTTTTTATTTTGTTCACCCTATGAATGAGGGTGTACTGAATAACTGAAACACCTCTCTGTTTAATGGAATAAAGCTCGCTACATCCTCCAAAATGATCATATAGCTGAATCAACAACTCTCAAAAACAGTTTTGATACAAAATTGGACATTATATCCTTCATGAAAGGAGGATTTATTGCAGGACTGTTGTCCAGGACTGCATTAGTCATACCTAGTCACTGCCAATTGAATTTATATTTGTACTAATCAGCTGTATGCACAGACTGCAGAGTGCCTTGACTTGAATTTATTGGTTACTTTCGGTGTAGTTTTCACCTATGAAAATTCCCAATGCATATATGCCCAGTAGTAGTACGATTTTCTTTAATTTAATATTCTTATCATATATAATATTATCACTATAAAAAACTGTACCCCCATCCCCCTTTGAAAAATGTAATACAGTAATGTTTACTCATTTACTCACATTTTAATTGACTTTGTACCTCAGACACAACTATTGGCACACTTCACTAATATTTGGTTGCGGAATCTTTGGTACCAGTAACAGTAAACGTTCCCTGTAGCCAAGCTTCTTCCACCTGTCTGCTGCTAGTTTAGCTGCTCTTCATTGCTATGCATCAGCCTGAAGCTTTTAAATGTCTTGCTCTTGTGATGTCTTTGGACTTGTCATAGAAGGAATATACAGTTCAGGTTTTACTGGTAACATTAAAGATGACTCAGCTCCAGCAATTCAGAGCAGCAGTTATCTAACTGTGTTTGACATCTCAGAATGTGTTCTGAGACTTTTCTAATCTCTGTTTGCATCAACAGAAATAAAAAATCTGACAAACTCTGGTAATTATAACAATTTATGATTTCAATGGCTAAGTTTCTGTGGCCACGCTAGCAGCTCTGTGAGGCTGTAGTCAGGCACAGCAGTTCTTTGAGCTAAATGCTAACATCAACATTCTAACAGATTCATTATGACGACGTTAACATGCTGATGTTTAGCAGGTGTAAAATTTACCATTGTCACAATCTTGGTTTAGTATATTAGTATGCTCACATTTGCTAATTAGCACTAAACATGAAGAACAGCTGACACCCATGGGAATGACATTAATTTGTAGTTATTTGGTCATAAGCAAAAGCACTGGACAATTTAAAATTAAATCCAATGATGATTGTACATGAAGAGTCGGGGAATCACCAAAGTTATTACAATTCATTGAGTGGGACGTGAGTGTCTGTACCAAATTTCCTTCAAAACCACAAATGTGAACCCCATGGTGGTGCTAAAGGAAAACTCAAGGGATCACCAAAGCTGTTATGACACAACATCTGGGGAACATGACTGTCTGTTGCAAACCTCCTGACAATCCATCTATTAGTTGTTGAGACATATCAGCTGGGACCAAAGTGGTTGACTGACTGGCGCTGCCATTTCTAGATTCATGCTGCTGGCATGATTAAAAATACAGTAAGTATAGTGATTGACAGCTTTTGTAGGATTATTCTGGATTTATTTGTGTTGTAACTGTGTTTCTGAGATCTCTGCCATTGTTTTGGTGAATACATGGTTATCATGACTAATATAAATGATGTCAAGAACTACAAACATAGTTGTAATAAACCGTATTCATCCTATATATTATACGTTGTAATTCTTACTAACATACAGTGTAGCAAATGAGCAAAAAGGGAATCACTTATTTTTATCACACTTTAAATCTTGTGCACACATAATTAAACTCGCTCCACATCCAGGCAGTTTCCATTGGTTAGAATCCCACTTGCTCCACATGATGCTGCTCCCTTCCTAATTTATCCTGAATGATGGTGTTATCACACGGTTCAGAGCTGATGGACTCTTCCAAATCACAACGTCCATTCAACAAACACGTCTTGGAGACAAAAGGAGATTGGCTGGCGATTACTACTGTTTCGAGGATTTGAAGACTGTTAGATGTATTTTTCAACTTTGCAAACAAGCTTAGCAGCAAATACGCTTAGCTCCTTGATTGAGCCATGTCATGTTATACAGCTGGGTGACATCAGATGGATCAGGTCGGGACAGTTTGCTGCCTTTTGTCACCTTCCATTCATTCCTCTGTTCACGAGTATCATGCTAATGTGCTACAGCTATAAATAGGAAGCTCCGTCCTGCCTCCGACAACATCTGATTCACCTTAACTGGCTTCACTTGAGAGAAAATGCACCCTGTGTGTGTGTGTGTGTGTGTGTGTGTGTGTGTGTGTGTGTGTGTGTGTGTGTGTGTGTGTGTGTGTGTCTTGGCATGAATAGCCATCCATCTTTTCTCCTCAGCTATGTTTACTCCTTCATCTGCCCCTGCCTCCTTTCCCTCAACTTGTCCTTTCCTCCCTTTTCTTTTTTCTTTTCCTCTCCTTGTTGCTCGTTGTTCGTCCTCTCTCTCTCCTTTCTGTCTCAGCCTTTCGTCATTCTACCCCTCCTCTTTTTTACTTCTTCTGTCCTACCCCACCCTCCCCTCCCCCTCTTCCTTCTTCAGCCTTGCAACCTCTGTCCTTTCCTTTTTTTCTCTCTAAATTTTTTACTACTTACCTTTCCCAATCTTGCTTTCTATGTCCTACCCATTACTCTCCATCATTCCTTATTTTCTTTTCTCTACCCTTCCTATGTTTCTTCCTTTGCCCTCCCCCTCTCTTCCTTCCCTCCCTCCTCCAGTCAAAGGAAGTCAGCAGAGAGAGACAGAGGAGAGCAGCACTGCCTGCTAAGCAGCCGAGCACAACACACTCGGAAAGCTTTGTGTGTGTGTGTGTGAGTGGATGTGTGAATGTGTATATGCATGTGTTTGTGTATGGGATTGTACATTTAAGTATTAAATTTGTGTTTGTGTGCTGCTAGGTGTGTGTATAATTTGTGTCTATACGAGTGTACTTGTGACATTGAATTCAAAGTATTTATTAACTAGTGTGTTTGCGTGTGTGTGTGTGTGTGTGTGTTTTTCAGGAGCTGCTGTTTATCACGCTGTCTGTCCTTATCTTTTTCATGAAGTCCAACTGACTGTGGCGTTCCCCTTCTCTCTCCATTCTCTGTCCACACACACACACACACACAAACACACACGCAAACACCTGTATAGAGCTCTTCAGCAGGTGTTACTTTTGTGTCAGCTCCATCCATTAGCAGTAATGGATGTGTGCGTGAAAGGTTTTTAAAAAGACTGAAAAAGTGTATGTGAGCAAGTCAGTGTTTGAGTGTTCTGTCTGCAACAGACAGAACCTACCTCTCTTTGCAGCAGCCTAATTAATGTCATCTGTCTCACTTACAATACTTCTCCTCTATTGTCTCCTCCATTCTTTTTTCCCCTTTTCCTGTCCTTTATTCAACTCTTGCTCCTCTTCCCTTTTATTTTTATCTTGTCTCTTCCCTTCTCTCTCCTATTTCCCTACCCTGTCTCATCTTTTCTCACTCTGATTCTCACTCTGATTTATATCTGTGAGTATATTCTCAGTCTTTCTGCACATTTTTTTGTTAATTGTGTAGACCAGAGAACAAATATGACGAACAAAAAAATAGAAAAACCGTCACATTTAGCTAATGAATTTTTCTGAAACTCAAAGTGAGAAGTGATAGAGAAGGACCAAGAATTCCAAGAATGAAATGTTAAATGACATAAAATCTTTAAGGGATAAGGGTAGATATTGGACCCCAATTCCTCACTGACTATCAAAAACAATCAAGTACTGAAAATTGTCATTGAATGTTTGCTCATATTCATAAACTTCTTTTCTAGTTCTTTGTTTAGAATAAATTTAGCCTACTTTAGACTTTGTTTTATTAAGCCACATTTTTTTGTATACCTGCTTGTTTTAAGGCAACATATTATACCTGAGCAGTTTTGTACTTTTGTAAAACAAAGGATTTTTTTAGAAAAAACAGTTTGTAACATAATTCTTGTTATTCAGATAATGGCCAATAATGCCATTCCCCTTGATTATTAATCTACTTTGTTGCTCTTTTGATCGCTATGAAGCTAATGTCAATGAACCTCAACACTTGCTGCAGATTAAAAACCTGCCAGGGAAGGGAGGGAGTATTTTCTTAAAGAATGGCTGAGTATAAGGGATGAATTCATTGATTAGTGAGACCAGTATTTCTTTTAATTGGTGACACTTAGAGCAGCAGTGTGTTGTACATGACATTACAGCTTTACTGAGGAAATTGTGCTGGGGAAAGCACATGATGCTAAATTTATCAAGAAAAGACAAAGAGGGAGGAAATTTTGAGTTGAAGCAAATTAAAAAGAGGCAGGTCAGAAAGCAGGGAAATTTCTTTCTAAAATATGATGTACCCAACCATACCAGGTGAAATTTGGGTAAAGAAGTAAATTTTTGGTATCCAAAACTGAGGGACTGGCATTATTATCAACTAGAGCCGGGCGATATGGACTAAAAATCATTTCTCTGTACTTTTAGGCTCAATGGTAATACACTAAATGTTCAGTTGTAGGTTGAGGCCTCATGCTAGATGTCACAAGCAAAAAAATGATAGGGTTTCCTTCCGTATTTGATAATATAAAGCTGCAAAAGATGTACATTAAATATTATTTTAGCCTATATTAAATAAGAATAGGTCTTTCTCTGAGAATACTCCATTCGAGTACAAATACTGGTTTTACTCTGCTGCATAACAGTGAGTGAGAGTGAGGGCGGGGTTGCACAGAGAGTGAGAGACAGGAGTGATGCAAACACTGGCAGAGCTTTTCAGAGGAAACGGGTTACGTAACACAACATCAAACTACCTTCATATGAACAGTATTTTCCCATTCTATATCTTGTTGAATATATACTGGTATACTTAAAAAGTCAAAGTACCGCCCAGCCCATGTATCAACCAGCTACCTTCTACCGGGAGGAATGTCCCGATCAAGTTTTTTGGCCTTGATCCGAGCCCTTTATATTTGATATCTGGCAATACTATGTCTGATTCAAAACTTATTAACATTACTTAAATATTGATTGAATAGCTTTATCTGACACACTGAAATAGCACAACTATAGACTACTGAATCTCATACACCTTATTTTTTTGAGCTTCTTGACTCCAATACTAAAAGGTCTTTGTTCAAAAATAAAATGTTTATGAGTTAGAATGCCGGCCCTGTCGGTGACATGACACGATCCATTAAAAGGGAACATCTCACTTTGAGCTGTTGAAACTAAAGAAACACTCATGGTTGTGTTACAGAGTGGGATTCTTCTATCTATCCTTGACTATCCTTGAAAAGGACTTGTCTCGGGTTGCAGAGAGATCACAAACCAACAAAGGCCAAGTTTATTTT
The DNA here is from genome assembly GCA_016859345.1 of Istiophorus platypterus. Taxonomy (NCBI): domain Eukaryota; kingdom Metazoa; phylum Chordata; class Actinopteri; order Istiophoriformes; family Istiophoridae; genus Istiophorus; species Istiophorus platypterus. The sequence continues at coordinate 22,310,962 of CM029124.1, forward strand.
AGGCCTGTCATCAAGTTACTGACTATTGTAATTTTTGTTTTCTACACTGCTACATTTTATGTTGGTAATGATTATTAATGATTATTATTATTGGGGCTCAGTAAAGCCATGTATTATTCTAGCCTGACTGTCTGCTGGTCCCAAATAATATTTAAAAGTCACACCTGCTAATTTTCACTGGTTTACACCGCAGGATGCTCCAAAACCAGCAGGCTGAGGTGAGCAAAACACAGCTGAGTACAGTGATGAAAGGATCAGATTTTGATCGGCGTTATTTTAGCTGATGCCTATCCATTAAAATGATCTGCCCTGATACTGATCCTTAGGATTGGCTCTCTAACTGCTGGCATATCGAACCCAACCCCTGCATTATCTAAGAATGGACATGTACAAGTTGACCAGATGGAAATATAACATTTAAAAACACTTTTTCTCTGAAATCATTCATATTTAATAATATTTCTCCTTATCCACCTCCTCTGTCTCTCTCCCTCACAGTCTAGTTCCAGTACAGCACCGCCGCAGGCAGACCCCTCCACCTCCTCTTCTGCCTCCTCCTCTACCTCCACCACTACCACCACTAAGGCGGAGGAGAAGAAGCTTTTATCTAAAGACTCCATCCTGTCTCTTTATGCCAGCAGCTCAGTGGGCAGTCAGCCGCAGAGCCAACAACAGCCTGCTCCAGGACAAGGTAACACACACACCTCACGCAACATTCTTATTAACCCTGTGGTATCCGGGTTATGTAAGCTGAGCTTGATCATCACTACCAGCAACTCCTCATACCCACATCTGGAGACTCAAGCAAAAATATGTTTATAGGAAAGTCAATGCTTGCAGTTGATTTGAGCTCTGCAAATTTACTAAGAGCACAATCTGTTCAACTACAGGTTCTGACCCCAAAGTGCAAAGCTTATGGCTATATTGTTGTAAAAGTAACCTTTTGAACTGCTACTGCTGGCATCTGACTTGTCAGCCAAAGCTGCTCGCACTTTATTGCCACAGTATTAAACAAACCACGCTGGGGATGATCTTGCTTAAAAATATACCAGCCTGCTTTGCTCTGATTCTCAGCCTTTCAGCTCCTCCAAGTAGCAACAAAAAGGTCAATCTTAAATTTTGTCTTGCATCATTTAACTTTACCGCACCTGAATCGTAACCCATTGCTGAGACTCGCTGTATTGCCACTAGCCCAATCTTGATAGCCAGTGTTAAGATGTCTTCAGAATAAATGTGTAGCAAAGGTTAAAGCTGCACTAATTAATATTTCCATATTAACAATGGCCATATAAAATTTGTCACTTAAAATTGAATCATCATCATATACAAATCATCTTTCAACGTATTGTTTTGGTCTTATAGGCAGCTTTAAAGTTAAACACTAGCTGGTTAACATAGTTTTGTTTAGTAATTGGTAAAGTTGTAAACAGAGCTAAAAGGAGGGTCAACAAAGATCTGAATTAATGGTAATTATTCTCTGTGCTAGTTGTGTAAAAGGGCAACTGATAAAATGATCACAATATCATCTTTATAAGAGTATACAATGTCAATACTGTTTATATCTTTTGGCCCTCATGTAGCCAAAAAATAGCCTTTAATACACATTTAAAAGCAGCACTGCATATACACTCAACGAATAGACAGAACTGGCTGCAAACAGGTGTGAATTTTCCATTCAGCCGCAGGCTTTATCCCTCCATTTCAAAAATTTACATTGATATGAGGAAACAGCAGTGAAAACATAGCAAAAACAAAATGAGTTGTAGATGATTTTTGAGGCTGAGATGCCAATAATGGCCGCACATACTCACTGTACAGACATTGTTGCGGTATATGTTGCTAGCTAGCCACTGAAATTGTCTGTAAAGTTAGGATATTCTTGAAGCAGATTCCTACCACATAATAAGAACTGGTTTGGATAAAACAACTATAGCTAAGAATGAAAAATTTTGTTTCAATCCAGACACAGCAAGAAAGAAATTGTACACCACAAGGTCCCAACTTTTTTTCTTGGGCCCCAACCCCCTTGGGAAAATAAAGCAATGTCTATAAGTGGCCCCTCTTGTCACAGATTGAATTATTTTTACAAGTTGTCAGAAGTAAACCAAAGAGTGATTTTCCTTTCCCATGTTGATTATCTGGAATAAATTATAATTTTTATGTGTTTAGGGGATATAGAAAAAAAAAAAGAACAGAGAAAAATCTGAATAAGCAAAGTTTGTATAGAAGGTAGACAGTATGTTTGTCTTCTTTCCTATTCCTGGATTCATCTAGTGACCTTTCAGATTTTCATTGTGCAGTTATGGTGAAAACATCCTTTTTTTGTTATTGCAATGTAAAATACATATAGTGTCTCATAAGTGAGAAAAATATGCAGCATTACTGTATAAGTACATGAGCAAACACTCAGACATAGGTGTTTGTACACAAACAGACACACACATCTACAGTCTTTCACAGACACACACATGAAAGGAAAGAAACATCATAAAAATGGAGGAGAGTGAGGCAGATGAAAGGTCAGTGCACTGAAAAGCAGGGAGGCCCACTCCACGCTGCATTTAGTCCCACTGCAGCAGTAAAAAACAGAGAAGTGTCTGCAGAATCGCACTCATCTCACAGTCATTATGAGTACAGACTGAACTGCCAAGACTGTTAATGTGTGTGTATGTGAACATGTAGGTGGATGTTCAAACATACACATACATCAGCCCGAGCATGTTTGTGTGTGAGGGAAAGCATTTGTGTTAGATGTTTTCTGAATGGTGGATAACAGGCAACACATGTGCATATTGATTATATTGCTGCATGATAACAGTGGTGTGTATAGAGGATTAGGAGTGGAAATCAGGATGAAGGGCTTTCAGCTGCTTTATTGTCCTTTTTGAATCCAAATAAATGCTGATGGAGATCAAAGCCAAAAGAACCTTGCCAGGCTAATGCCCCAAATCACTCAATTCATGTGTGTACTGTATGTGTGAGTGTGCATGGCCGTGCGTGCCTTTCCATATTATAACAGAACGGATGTGACTCTAGTGGTGCAAATAACAAAACTTTCAAAATGTCAGACAACACTGATGTTAAAATTTTTTACAGCAGACCGTGTTCAATCCATGTACATATTATTGATTTCGACTTTGCATCCATACCAGTCTAGAATTTTATAACTTTGAGACATGGCATAAACAACTAAAAGAGGCTATTTATAATTCAAAATAAGCAGGTACATTTTCAGCATTCAGTGAGCATGGTGGGCTACTATCAGAATTTTTTTTTGCGTATTTTAAATTAGTAATCTCGTAATTGCTCCTTCAGGTCTTTCCTCTCATTAGAAATACTGATAAATCCATGTTTTTGGGTTTTTTTTTTTTTTTGCCACTTATCATTCTCCCTCCTGCAGCGCTGATGGGGAAATGGGTTGATCCATGATACATTCACATGAAAATAATAAACTCTGCATATTTATATGAATCTTTAGAGGCAGTATTAAGCAGAATTTTGGCTGCTTTTTGGTGTGTGTGCAACTGGTTGGTCTAATATTTTCAATTTTACATTTCTGTTGGTTATAAATTAGTCTTGCATTTACTTCAAAGTGACTTTAAACTAAAAATCCTTAAATACATCCTTATATAAATATATACTGGCTATAGTGGTCATAGTGTTTTAAAGTGATTTGTTCTAAGTGTGTTGTATGGAGTTTAACACCCTTTATTTATTTATTTATTTATTTTTTTTTTTTTTTTTTAATTTTTTTTTTATTGTATGCTCAGTAGTTGGAAAGTTAATATGAAGTCCTGTACAAACCTATCTGTGTGTGTATAATGTTCTTTACTCCAGCAGGTATGTACATGGGCCAGCCTCAGATGCAATTCACTCCACAGAGCTTCACCCCTGGAATCAGCGGAGCCATCCCACCCACCACCATTATGGGTGGAGGGGCCATGATGTCTGGCATCACTATGCCCAATGGGGGCTACATGGGCATGCAGCAGCAGGGCATGATGCCAGCCAATCAAGGACAGAACATTTACAATGTACAACAGGGACAGCAGCAAGGACAGTGGAATATGAGCCAGGTAAGACAGACACAAGACAGACAAAAATATATATGTCTCTATAACAAACTTACTGTATGCTTACTGTATTTCTAGTGACTTAAATGAAGTAGTCTTTTTGTGGGTTTTTTCCTTTTGAAGTCAACATCTAAATTGGACTTTTATAGTTTTTATATGTATTTCAATTAAACCTGCAGAAAAACAGCTCTGAACACAAAAAAGACAATCTTTAAAGTTATTTTTAAATCAGTTGATGGAGAGATATTCATTAATATTCCTTTAAACAACCATTGAGAGTGGTGAGATTTCTACTGAAAAATAGGGAAACCTTTGCTCTCCAAAAATAAGTACACAGATGATAAATTTCAACTTGTTCTCTAGAGAATGTCATGGTAAATTTTATCACTCTAATGACAAGATGCTTTTAGGGTTAAGTTCATAGCTGCAATATTTTTTAAAATTTAATCCACCATTTTCATGTGAATTATGTATTTGTCACCTCTTAAACTTATTATTCTAAAGGAACTTAAAATATTTTTGTTTAAAACATTTAAAGCAGGATGCAGTGAGAGAATGTTTCCTCTTCAAGTTTGGAAAATGCTTTCAGGTTTCTCCATTTTTCTTTCATAATTTATCTTAACAAGATCTTTTAGATTATCTGGAATTTGAATTCCCAAATCATCTATTCTGCTTGACTGGATCTAGGCACCTTCGGCAGAAGTCTGTACCTCTCACTGGTCTTTTTCTTATAATAATGCGTTTATCAAAATTTTGCTTTAATACAGATATTTTAGGAAAAGATTTAAATCAAATATAAGGGTAAAGGTTTATCAGGCTGCAGAAAAAGTTGCATTATCTGCATATAATATTATGAGTATATAATGATAGTAACTTTTTTCTTTTATGAAACTCTTTCTTTCCTTTGAAAGATTTCCATTATCCATGTCCTTAAAGTTAATTTATGGTCTAACACAATGCTCTACTCTCTAATTCCATTCAAAGTGAAGTGCAGTAATAAGATGATCCTTCGAGCCTCCAAAACCCCAGGAAAAGCAGCTTTAAACAAGTATTCAATCTTTTTATAAGCAGGGTTATTTCACAATCATATAATATATTTTTTAAATTCTTAAATTCTGCCAAGTTATTTTGTTGTTTCCCTCGTCCCATTTATTGATAAGCAAGTATATAATGAATCAACACCATTAGGTGGGTCTCACAGGGAATGGCGGCAGACTCATTTAAAAACTTGCAGCCAGGTTGGGGTGGCACATAACAAGGTGGCCTAAATAGATGGATACATGGATACATTATACACTTTTAGTGTAGTTTAAAAGACGTTGGATCATTTTCATGTGATTTAGTCCATTATTATTACAAACTTTGTTCAGCTCTTCCTTAGTGGTAATCAGTGATTTGATAAAAGCTCACAATATTGGATCGGTACACAGTAGGGAGCCAATATTGACCCCCTAGTTAAAATACGATGTTCTGCAGTCAGTGTGAACCAGCTCTGATATGACAAATGTGATGAGTTTGAATGATTTGAAACACACAAAATCCAGAACTGGAGGCCGGCTCTATATTACCCAGCTCCCTATTGCTTGTTTGACTCTCAGCAGCAACAAGCTACAGTACTTTCAGAGTGTGTTTACACAATAAACCAACAGCACTAACAACAGAACAGTCTGCTCTGTCCTTGTTTTACCTTACCATCTTTTATGCCCCATTGATTTTCATGAAGCCCCTAAGAACATGGTGTTGAATCTTAAGTTCTTCTCAATAACAAAAACTCAGTGATAAATAAGAAACAATCAAAGTCAGTGCTTTGGAAACATAATTGGGTTTCATTAAGTAGGAGTTTTGCAGTCAAAAACTCAGCTAAACTGCTTCATCAGAAGTGTATGGATTAGCAGTGACATGGCAACATAAGCAAGTGTTACCTGGTGAAAGCACACCAGAGACCATGCACTGGTCATGGCAGTGACATATATTTAGGGTTCAATGATTTTATTGCTGATGTTTTGAAAAAACTTTTCTCAAGGGAAGTTCTTAACAGACACAGCCTCATATAGATATTCACATCCATGCGGCAATCCACATTATCATCAACAACTTACAAGGATACACGTGAGTTTGTTACCATCATTGAACATAAGAAAAAGTTCAGACAATACAGTAACAGAATTCTGTGGATATTCATACATTACTACATTCTGTGACATATATACAAAATCTCCAAAAATGTCCACGTGTTACTATAAATCAACATAAAGGAGAATCTTGAAGTGAGGGTTTCACTCACTTCAAACCAATGAGAAGAACACAGAGAAAACACAAAATAAATCTCATGTGAAATAAATGAAACTGTAGTAAATTTGCAGATTTTGTTTTCATATAGGACGCCATCAATACTCACCGAGAAGATGATCAAGAAAAACATGTTTTCAGGATGTTCAGGGATGTATCCCAACTGTAGAGAAGACATTTATGCCTAGATGAGATCACAGTGTGAACCAGAGCACCTCCAGGTGTGCAGATGTGGTCTGGCTGATCGAATAGAATTTTGACTGCAATGTTGTGTGTGTATTTACAGCTGCATCAACATGCATTATTCCTTATTCATATTAAACATCCAGAAACAGATCACATGTTAACACCAGTTTCTGCCTTGTATTTTATCCCAGTAAACAAACCAACCACCATAATATTTAGAGAGTAAGCTTATAGAATCAAGTCAAGTCAATTTTATTTATATAATCACAATTCACAAATTTTCCTCAAAGGGCTTAAACTGAAGCTTGCCAGCAGTTAGGGATTTAATTAAACAAGATATTAATTAACAAGCCCAAGTGCAGTTGTGTCACTGTTTAAATTTAAAATCTTGTGAAGCATGTTTAGTGCCTTTTTGATTTAAAAACAATTTCCTGTTTAAAAAACCAGATATGATCTCCTCATATGAGAAAAAGTAAAATGTCCAAACTCCCTGACAAGAGCACCTCCAACCTGTATCTGTACTGGATCAGTACTGGGAGACCTGTCAACACATCTGTGTATAAGCTTCCCCTCGATAAGACTGTTACCTGCTGCTCTCAGTTTATATCCAGTCCCTATCACATAGTGTACGTGTGTGTGTGTGTGTGTGTGTGTGTGTGTGTGTGTGTGTGTGTGTGTGTGTGTGTGTGTGTGTGTTTGCACTCAGCTCTCAAAACTGTTGTCTTCATCTTGACAACTGGGGAGGTTAATGAGAGATTATAAATTACCACTGAGACACACATACTGACACAAGAACGTACACACACATACACACACATCTACACACATATGCACAACACCTTTGAGCAGTCAAGGTGGGGGGGTGGATGAAGATGTGTGTGCATATTGTAAAGCAAGATGTAATGGAATTGTGAGTTGATGAATGTCCTCTTGGTTGCATGTACTTCATGTCGGCCTGGTCGACACACATACATTATACACACACACCAATACACATTCTTGCGCACACACTCACCCACAGCTCTCGGTTGACCAGATAACTGAGCAGTGCTGCACCAAAGCACATTCATAATAGATAAGACAGAATGGAAGGGGGAGCTTCAAGAGCAGGCGTGAAGGTAAAAAATGAGTGATGGAGGTATGGGAATGGAGCTAAGGGATGGAGAGCCAGCCCCCCCTCAGGTGCTGCTGCCTCTTTTTGCAAACACTGACTCCCCTCCTCTCCTTCCCCTTCTTCTCTCACTCAGATGACCCAGCAGATGTCAGGCATGGCTATGAGCGGTGGAGTGCCGACATCAGGCACTTTCAGCCAGTCAGGCGCCCCCGCGGCCGGTTGGCCCGCAGCTCCACCAGCGTCAACAACTTCTGGCCAGACCCTCAGCACTCAGCTGTGGAAGTGAGGAGGAGGAGGGGGTCCAGAGGTTGAGCGGGGGAAAACACAGGGCATTCATATGGCAACAAAACAGCCAAATTTGCCTCCGACCCACCCATCTCCTTACAGCTCTGAATAAAAAAACGCACAGTGGGGGCAGTTTGATTGCCCTGAATTTCCCTTCCAGACCTCACCCTCCTTCACCGTTGTTTCTTAAAAAAGCCAAGATGACATCAAAATGGGCAAAGTGGGAAAAAAAAGACTGGCAGCTGTTGTGTCCTGTCTTTATTCAATTTTCCTCTTCTTTCTTGATTTCCTTTTGTTGTTGATGTCTGAAGAAAGGGACGAAGACAGCATAACAAAAAAAGAAAGCTGCTGGAACAATAAGTCCAAGTCCTATTGTAATAATATTATGTCATTACCAACATGGATAGTTTGTGAATAGTCTCTCAGTACGTACAGTAGATATGGCTATCTTGTGGTTGGTTTATGCTACCCTGTCCTTACCCCTCTCCTCTGCTGTGTAAATTGTAACCCCCCCACTCCCCGCCCCCTGTAGGGCGAGCAGAGCCTTGTAGCAGATAATTGTATGAGCAGTACTGTATCTATGTGAATAAGGTGTGAAACTTTTTCAGAGCCATAGGAAAGAAGTTGATGCTTTGACTCTCAAGAACTGTGGTTTGAGTTTTATTCATCACATGGCACTCTGTGAAATAGAAACAAACTAGACATGAAGTTCTCCCTTTACTTAAAAGCATCTTGTGAAGTTTAGCATTGCTAAATACCGTAGGGTTTGACTGACATGGGTTTAAAGCTGCTTATACAGTAGATGTTATTTTGCATTGCACCGAGTCACTGAGTCATTGTCACACAGCAATCATTGTACCACTGATCAGCTCCAAAGCACACCTAAGGGGCTGCAAGATCATTTAAAAAAAAAAGAAATAAGAAAAAGTAACATTTCTAGTTATTCAGCTCTTTATTTCTGAATCATTGCTTTTTATTTTTTTTTATCCTGTCTTGACTCCTAAGCCTCTAAAAACTATTCAGCTTCAACAATCTTTAGAGAAGACAACATCACTCATAGACATGTTCAGACTGTGAAAAGGGGGCACAGGTAGAGCCAAAATTTATATATTTATTTAAATTTCAGCACATCATCAGACTTGTTTCTTTCACAAATGCAAGAACCACTAAAACTCTGAAACATATATATATGCAGATTGGTATGTGCAAAACAGCTGAGCCAAAATAAACAAAATAACTGCAGGGCTGTCATTTTTTTGACAGACCTTTGTTCACTGTCTTGCTGAATCAGAAGTTTGATACCACTCTCATCTCTGTGTGCTTGAGAAGTAAATGTAGCCAGGAAGTGATTAGCCTAGCTTAGCATAAAGAGTGGAAACAGCTAAACAGCTAGCCTCACTCTCTTCAAAGTTTAAACATGCCTACTAGCACCTCTCAAGATGACTATTTAAGAAGTTGCATCTATTTAAGAAGTTGCATCTTGCTTCTAAAATCAAACATCCATACACAAAGACATCCTGGACAGTAACAGATTAACTCTTTCCCACTGCTTGTCGTGTTTTTGCCGAGCGAAGTTAATTGCCTCCTGGCTCTACCTCAGTCTCACAAGGATATGAGAGTGGTATTGTTCTTATCATCTTACTGCAAGAAAACCAGTAAGTATATATATCTCAAAATGTTAGGAGCATTCCTATCCAGTTAAGTCATTAGTTTAAGCACAGATTTAGCAGAAAGTAAAAGTCAGCTCAGTAATTTATCATCTTTCATTATTTGTGTTTCTTAACATAGCCCTATTTGCCTATTTATATATATGTATATATACATATATATATACATATATATGATATTGCCACTTACCCAGTATCAATAAACTTTGTTTGGAGATGCACATATCTAACCCTGTTTCTCAAACTGCTACCTGGTTAAAACAACCCAAAACTCCCCTGGGTGTCTTTGGTGGCCTGGCTGTGATGTTCTGAAGTGTTTTAAGAGGAAACGAGCTGGGTTCAGTGGACACTGGGCTCTGACACAGCTGAGACAGTTCCTTGTTTGCTTAAATGAGCCGTTTCCCCCGGCGCTCCCTGAGGCAAATTAAAGCACTACTGGAAACACAGCGGTTTGTCTTTTCTGCACTTTAAATAGCAGAGCAGGTACTGTATCTCTCACTGTGGGGGAACAGAAGAGATAAGTTCCAACTGCAGGGTGGGAAATCCATTGAACTTTTTAAATAATGTTTTCAAAACTGGACCGATGTAACACCCAAATTGTTTTTCCTTACATATGTGATGCTATCACAGTTTGTTCTGCCATCTGCCATCTTTATTATGGTGATTTGTTGTGTGCAGTACAAGAGAAGCACAGTTAGTCATAGGCAAGTAAACCTGGACGACTAATCAGAGGGCCTCACTGGCAGGTTGAGGAAAATGAGGGGGAACAGGATTGGACAGTGCTGGAGAAAGGGGACCTGTATGAAAACACTGGATGGGTCCCATCATCACTGTCCAGCCCTCGTTTATTAGGAGTAAGAGCACAGGAGCAAGAGGAGAAAAGAACAAACATACATTCACACAGAGCTACGATCACACTGCCGAGCATCAATGCAGAGATTAATGTCTGTATACACAGGGTCCCTCTGCCATGCAATAACTTTAGCACTCTGTGACACACGTGGTTATTGTGAACGACATACAGACATATTCAATAAATCTTAAGTCCTCCAGGTTTATTTCCAATGTGTTTACATTTTCTGGTGCCTAATACAGAGAAAAAAAGTGGTTTCCATGCATTAAAATAATAAACAGCACATTTTTTTTTCTGTGTTCCTCTTTATCCAATGACTCTCTTAACTGTAACAGTTCTGTTTTATCTTCTGAGAATTTTGTTTGCTCCTTTTTTTTGTTCAAAGTTTTACAGGAGGGTCATTTAGAATAAAGGCTGTTGAATCCTGGATTTAAGCCTGTTTTTATTTCCTGTGTCTATATCAAACGCCAACACATTTTCAGTCCCCTCAAAACTTCAGTGTTAAGGCAACACTGATGTTAAAATAGACTGAAGAAAACGGTGCTTTACACATTCTAGCTGTGAAATCTTCAGCCTATCTGATGTGCTGTTTGTATCCCATCTGCTCATTTCATTCCATTTTATTCCTCTGCTTGCAGGTGTGTTTTCTTGTAGGGAAGTTTTCTTTGTTGTCAGCCCACAGACTCTACATTTTTGATGGCAGTTTGTCAGGAGAGTTGTTGCTCGTTACTTCACGTATGCCATTTTTAATCCAGATCACATATATCACATACATACAGGATGAGAGGATGGCAAAGGTTTCTCCAGTTCATTGTATATGATGAGTTCAGGGTGATTTAAAGGAGAAGTAAGTAGCGTTTAGGCATCAATAAATTATTAGGACATCAACTTTGAGATGTCATTGTCATTAATGTCAACAAAGAAGACCAGAGGTGGGAAATGATGCCGTGTCTGTTGGCATCTGATTAGGGTTTTACAGGTATGTCGCCATCATGAAGAAAAATGTTACAGAAAAAATGGAGCTAAACTTTTTGCAGGCAATTAAACTGAATGAAAAGCTTATTTAAAAAATTCCCTTTGATATGTTTAAATTGTTCAGTGGGAGAGGTGTTGAGGGTTTTTCTAAAATTTGCTTCAAAACAAATACTTCTATAATTGGATAATACACTTTTCCCTCATCTGAGAGTGAGATGAGAAGAACAATGACCGTTTTGCATATGACAGCGGAATCAGGACATGCTTAGTTTAGAGTAAAAACTGGAAGCAGGGAAAACAGCTGGCTTGGCTCTCCAAGGTTAAAATACTAATAATCACATTGTTTCTAGTTTGTTAAAGCTATTAACCAATAGTTATGTAAAAATTATAATTTGTGATTTTACTGGCGAGTTGCGTGTTGGAGATATTTCTGTTCTGTACTTTAGTGCAGCTTTTCTGGTGCACCACATATCTTCCATTTTTACATTTCTATCTATGTTCAGGTTAAAAGATTGAGACACATTGTGTTAATGCATCAGTTTTATAGGTGTTGAAAGGCATGTTTAAGAGCTTTAGAGTTGTCTGGATTATCTATTTACCCTGCTTCCACTCTTTTTGCTAAGATATCTTTATGCTAACCAACCTTTTCATGTCACTCTCAGAAAGAAAGCAAATAAGCCTATTTTCCAAAATGTTAAAAATCCCTTTAAATTCAACAAACACCAGCTTTACAATACCACTGTCATAAAATATATACTAGACCACAAGTTTTGTTTATGGTTATTATATCATAGTAACACAATTCATTTGACAATAATGTATGTATTAATTATTCAAAATGACATTAATGATTCAAAATGATTCTCATGGCTTTTTGTTGTTGTTTTCTCACATTTCTACTTTAATTCCTTTTTTTTTTTAAATCAGCAAGCCATGGGTGGAGAAAATGAACAGTCCAAGTCCTTCCAGTTCATAAAATGAACATATTCAGTGGCGTCCAGTTCTCACAAAGCACATTTGACAGACAGCCAGAAGTCTTGAATCATGCAGCTCCTCAGAGTCTGAGTCTGTCGTGAACAGATTGTATTAACCCGATAAGGACAGAAAGCAGGGTGCTGTCTTTAGTCCCAGCCAAGATATAATGGGCAGCCACGATCAGCCTCTGCTTTTGGATCGCCTGCTCAGCTCTCCCTCTCACACCTCAATGACCACAGTGTCCTTTCGATGTTTGGGCTCATTTGCAAGGTGCGGCTTCTCTGTGCGAGTGTGCCAAACCAGCACCTGAAAAAGAGCGGAAGAAGAATGAGGGAATCTGCTGACAGTGGAAAAGCTAATCACTAAAAAAACTGAAAGAATGAAAGGTTGCTATGCTTGGATAAAAACAGCACAGATGCAGGTGAAGGGCAGAGCTTCACTGATACCGTGTAAAACCTAAGACTTAAAGCTGCTGATACCTGATATTTTGTGGCCAAGAATTTCTTGTGTGTCACTGTAGAAAAATGTCTGAAGAAGCTTTTAGAAAATGGCACATTCAAACTGACACTGAAAACACTTGGATAAAGGGTACATTTTTTATAGTACCAGCCATCTTCCCTTGCAGTAATGATGAGACTGTGGTCAAACACGCAGTCAAGTTATAGGTACCCAGTGCAGGTGTCTGAACACTATTACGACTGTGGAGCAGTGTTTTTAGGTGCGTATCCCATCTTGTTTGTATCTTTTCTCACATGAGATCTCACAGTCCTGCAGATGGTTTCGCATTGTTCAGCTGACTGACAGTTGGTGCTGGTAACATGTTAAGACACGGAGCATTTGCCAAGAAAAGGCAGGGAGGACTGCTAGCTAGAAAACATGGATGTAAACAGTTGCATTTATCTCATCTGCTAGACCTCAAGGAACAATATATATTTTGGTGAGAAAGACTGAATATAAACTCCCAAGCCAACTTTATTTCTAGGCCCCAGCAATGTGCAATGGTGAAAGGGACACAAATGGTCAGGTGATAAGACTGTTTTAAGGAAACCCCCAGATTAGCCAAACTTATTTTGACTAGAAAATAAAGAGTAAAAGTATTACCCAAAATATCTCCTGTACTTTCCGTAGTTAATTACAAACACTTTACCAGCAATGGCTTCCTTACACCCTGTCTGATCTGCCTGCTCGTGTATCTTGCCTCATTGGACCAATGTAATTCTACCTGCGCTTCACAGATCACACACTTGTCTCCTAGTGTGATCAGAGCTAAACGAGACCTTTAGGTTCCCCCTGTTTATTAAACATACAGATCTGAGACCAGCCAAAATACAGCGGGGCCCTACATTTTGAACACAGCCTGACTTGTGTTCTGAATCAGATTGAGCCAAAGTGATAAAATAAGACAACCTGAATGACCCCTTAAGAAAAGTCTCAACAGCATCAAATGGCCACTGTCTAGTTTTTAATATAATGTCAGGATGCTTGTCTAAAGCTAGTGGGCAGTTGTATTGGAAGTTCCTTCTTAAGTAAGGGCCTCATTCCTTGATGATGCTCTGAAATATCTACAGAATAAAAGACACTGATTTATCCTTTGAAACAGAAACTGTATTGTGTCCTCCTGCTGCCGAATGTGATGCTCACAAGTCTGCCAGGAGAGATTCAACACAGAAGAAACAGCCCGACACCCCCTGAAATGGATCAAATCAAAAGCAGCACGCAACTCACTGCAGCTGTTTGTCTTGTGTTTCGCAGCCAATTTCACAGCATTACATTGGTGAGAAAACACTGCAGTGGATCCAAGACTGATATTTTCCTGGAGAGAGGGATAGATTTCGTTCTGTAGAGATTCAGGTGAGGTTATTTGGAGTACGATTTTTTTTTTTTTTTTTAGTCCATAGCTAATTATCCTATAATTCAGGTGTGTGACACTTTCATGTCCAAAGCAACACACACTAACAAAGACTCACCGAGGCATGATTTATTGCTGGCTGTGAGCACTGCCGATGTTTCTGGGCTTCTTCAGGTGGAACATGTCACTTCCTGCACACTGTTCTGCTAATTGGCCTGCTTTGCATATCTAACAAGGCTAATGTAGCAGCCACTAAAGCATCACTCCAGAGCTGTGGGGAAAATGCTGCCGCACATGTGCATGTAAACGCGTGTGTGCGTGCGTGCAACAATTATGCAGTCAGATTTGCCCCCTCAGTTCCCATGGACTTGTTCACCTTGTTCTCTATCTCCCTTTTTCTCTCTATTTTCCTCACCCATCACATCCACTTTTTCTCTTTGCACTTGTTTCTACCTCTCAGTTGTCTCTCCTACTCTCTATTTCTCTCCCCCCCTCGGGCAACATAGAGACAAAAAGCTTTACCAGGTTAGAGATTTTTTTCCTTAATAACATGGGGGGAGGGCATCCCTCTTTCTCCCCATCAGGAAGACAAGTTCGTAGAGACGCAGTGGAAGGATGACTAAGTAACAGCAGCTTACCAACAGCCCTTACCTTCAAATCACATACATCTTGGATGACTGCACTAAAATTCAAGTGCAATTTGCAACTTGGGTCTTACATCTTACAATTTCTAACATCTCAAATTCATATATATATATATAAATTTGTTCTTGACAGCTCCTGATAGAAATTTTATCCAAAAAATTTTTATATCAAACTGAGACCTAGTTAAACAAAAACAATCACACCACTAGGTTAATTAGTAGCAGTTGTAGTGCTTTTGTCTGTCTGCACAGTTTAAGGATGTGAGACTGTTTTTGTCAAATATTGTGTCTGGTAAATAATCTGCTTTCAGTTTCAAGACCCAAGTTGTATCAAACCAGAATGATGCCTTATTGGGACAGATGGAACAAAATGCATCAGATCCATTTGTAAATGCGCTCAACATTCAGTGAGGATCAGATCACCCAAACCAGACCTAATAACTGCAACTAATAGTGGTCAGAAATGCATTTAGCAACATTAATAAAATAAAAATGAAGTTACTAGTAATCTGCGAGCCAATGCAAATGAAATAGACATTAGGATAATCTTTCAGTCCATGGCAGCAGGCCTATCTGTGTCCCTTTACTTTCCTCTGTGTCATTCTGTCTGCCTTCTTTTTAATCTCCACCTTTAATCAATCCATCTACCTATCCCTTTTCTCTATATGGGTTTTACTCTCGCTCCCCTCTTCTCTATCTCCTTTTCCTCCTGTGCTATCATCTGTCTCCATCTGTTCCTGCTTCCCCCCTCCTTTCTTGCCCTGTCACTGCTGTCTGTTGCCATTACTCTCCGACTCTAACTACATTACAGCTCCTGTCAGTCGTCTCAAGATACTGACCCGGCCATCAGATGAGCATTTCTGTCGGGATTCAGGTTCTGTGATCTGATCCTAGATACCTCCCTCGAAGTGGATAGAGCCTGAAGTTAGGGCGTGTCATGGATGCTGGAGTGACCATGGATATCAAATCATTTCAATTGCAACTGTTAAGACCAACCAAACCAGGCCAAAGGTGGTTATCATAATTAGTAAAGCTTAAGAACTGAGATCTGTCAGGCGAAAAGTGTAGAAGCTCAGCTTTTTACAGTTCTGTCAAGATTAAGGAATTGTGCAATCAGCAATGATGTCAGTTTAATTATGTAATGTACGGTTCTTCTGTCTGTACATTAATAAATTGTGATGATGTGATTACAAGAACATAGCTGTGAAATTGTTGAAGTTAACCATGACTAATAATGTCCATGATGTTTTATTCCTATCTGATATATTTGACATTTCTTATCATATGATTCCAGTTCCAATTTCCAGTTGGCCACAAGCAAATAACTTCTCTAGTTAAATCAGCTCCTGCTGGACTCTTTCAGTTAATGAAATGTCACCTTAGTTATATAGTGGAAGTTCCTGGAGTTATCCTTGAGAGTTGTGAAGCTGTTTAGTTTAAATATCTTTGAAGAGATATCTAACTTATTAATAATAATAATATATTCCTATAATAATCTGGCAAATAGATTTTTGCATCTCAGTTTTTTTACTTAGCACAGAAACCAGAGTATCAAAATGTTATGTTGCAGATTTATGCAATCTTTCTGCTGATCTAACACCCTCTGAAACCACAAAGTATAACTTTTACATTACTGTTTTTGTGTGACCTAAGCAAACAAGATAGACAGAGCCAGGCTCCCTCTGCTTCCAATCTTTAAGCTACGCTAAGCTACATATTTAACCTGAAGACATTAGATTGGTTCATCTAATTCTCAGCAAAAAAAGTGAATATGCATACACTTCCCAAAATGTCAAACTATTCTTTTAAGAGTTTTCAGAATACACTGTGCTATCCTTTCAACTTACAATGAAAAACATTTACTACCATTTACTGACTTTGATATTTTTTCACTTTGTTTAAAGAAAAGAGAGACTGATACTTGTCTTTATTAATGAATGCAGCAGTGTGAACATTTTTTGAGAATGATTTAAGCTACTTTATTTTTCATATAATTATGAATTGTGATTTGTTACTATATCAACGCTAAAAATAAATGTAATTATTATTTTTGTAAAATTATTTTTTTAACAAGCAAAAGTACCTTTAAGCAGAACTGAAACTGTATTTGGTCCTGGGAAACAAATAGAATCTATAGGATTTATTATTATATTTACATTTTGTATATTAATTCATTTTTTATGTATTCCCATTATGTTCTTATTTTTATCAATATTAATAAATCTTCTGTGTAATAGTGTATTAATATTTTATTCTATGTTATTGTCCGTATTTATATTCAATTATTGTAATAAAGAATAATTCTCATTAATGGTGTCACTTTCTTCACAGCTAAATTAGTCAGAGATGATGTCATCTTTACTTGCACATAACATCACACGATGACATCAAATCTTCTGTCTGTCTGTGACTTAAGTGACTGGTTAAAAGTCAAGATGTCCAATCTCGCTCTCTTTCATCGTTACTACATGAATTATAATCAGTGGTTCCATAAGTAACTGTGTGACAAGTGTTTCCTGAATAATGTCACATCTTCTGACTGCACAACATGGACTCTATGAGTGATGATGTCACATCCCGCTGCTTTTTTAAATGTGATGTGATGAATGCTGATATCACATCCTCTTGTCTGGCTGCACTGGGTGATGACTGATGATGTCACGGCCTGCTAATGGCCTGTATTAATATCAGCAGCAGCGCACCTCCATTAGTGTAATGGGGCTGATAATGATGATGATAGTTTCAACACAGAGCCGTCTGCAGCAGCAGCAGCAGCAGCCAGCTGTAAATGATGATCCAGCAGCTCTGGGGGTCTTTATGCTATTCCCTGCAGGAAACGTCTGCCTATAACCCACTAGGGAGTTACAGTGCAATGATGTGACCTGTCCATATATGGTGAACCAGTAAATATAGGTTTAACAGTTGTTGATTCCAGGTGATTCATCTCCATCGAGTATGAAAATACAGACTGCAGTGCAATGGAAGCAGGCACCAAATAAATGCTTCATTATCAACAAACCAAAAAAATAAAGCCCTCCTGGTGCATCCAGATGCCGCTGTCTGTCACACGCCACAACAAAAAATTACAGAACTGAACTGGAAATTTTGGTGTTGTTGCCGTATCATCATCATGGCTGTAGCATGGAAAACAGGGTCCTGACCATATTCTGACCCGCAGAGCTCCATTCCCCTCTTAATAAATCTGTTGCTGTACAAGTACAACTAATTAATTCACTGACCTAACACATACATATGTGGTGGCTAGTGGAATTATCAGTGCTGAAGTGTTTTAAGCAAAACATACATTTAAGAAAATATTACCAAATACACCTGTGCTAACATATCTGCTGAAATCTTAGTTGTTTCATTTCTTCACATATTGTACAACTGCAGTGTGACACTATGATTATATGATTGAGTTTGGAGAATAATACAATAAAATGTACTGCTTAGTGTTAGAATTCTAAATCTCCTTTTAGCATAAACTCCTGCAAATGCTTGCTTGATATAATTTAGGCACCTAATTAGCTCAGATGTGCAGCTGATCAACTCTGTTGCTGTTTCTGTAGATGGGAGCAATGCTGCTTCATGTCACAAATGTCACAAATTCTCCAAACTCAATCATATAATCATAGTCTGACCTCACTTTTTTTTGGAAGATGCCTGTGAGATCCAAACATCAACATCTTACCTGAGAGTTTCCACTACTGACCAAAAAATAGTCAACAATAAAAATCTACATATGACCCTTATAACCTAAAACTTTGAAATGGAAGAACAAGACTAACTCTTAATTCCAGGTGTCTTAATGGCCTTGCCAATTTCTCGGACAGAAGCAGCAAAATCGTGACAGAAGAAATGGCCACAAAAAGAAGCTGCAAATTCCTTAAACTGAAATAGAAATGTCTCCATGTCCACTGATAATGACTATGGGATGGATACATTTGTCACTGCTGATTGGTCAGGACAAAATAATCTGGAAAATGACTAATGAACATGATGTTACAGTAGATAATCACATGGAATGAAATTACAATTCAGCCTGATTATCAGGCTATGACAGAAAAACATTATCATCACCCATAACACTAGAACATTAACTGAAAAGCAATTAATTTGAAAAAACAAAATACAAACAAACAAAAAAAAAGCCCATACATGAGTTCCACTTGCAGACTTCGTTCTTGTTTGGAACGACTGGTCTCAGGACACTTTCAGATCATGCATTCTCCAAAAGGTAAAAATGTAATAGAATCCATTTCTCACAAAAGTCCTTTAAGGAGGCTCTGTGACGGCTGTCAAGAGGATGAGTGGCTTCATAAAACCAAGTGCCAACAGGGACTGTGGTAATTTGAGATGAGCTGCATAGATCTTAACTGTCTAAGAACACAGCTAGAATTGATAGCACTATAATGCAATTTCTGTCCAATTCAAGCTGTGTCTGAGTGTGTGTGTGTGTGTGTGTGTGTGTGTATGTGTGTGTGTGTGTGTGTGTGTGTGTGTGTGGAAAATGCCACCATCTTGCATAACTTATGATGTCAATAGTAGGGAGAGATGCCCCATGTTTAGCTGCTGTTGTGATGGTGGCCATTATTATGACCGTAGCTTAATATCCACCCCAGACACACAAAGACACAAGTGCCAGATTAAGATTTTTATTAATCCCTGGTCTATGTCATTTACTTCCAATATGCAGGTCAATGCAGTGTGATGAAATAACTTATCATCTAACCGATTGATCTTGCCCTGCAAGATTAAACAGCAGTGACTGTGAGAAGTGAAACACAAAAATCACATCAGTTTTATGGAACACATGCCACATATTGCCATTGTGTGACCTTTGACCCTTAAAACACAACAGTGGGAGACTGCACAGAAAATTAGAAGTATAAAGAAAAGCTGCTATATGTGTTTGCAAAAGTTTGTTTCAAAAAACATCTGTATACAGATTTATATTGAGGCTTAAACTGAAAGTTGTTAGAAATCATCTAGACTGTTTCATCTTCAGTGTAAAAAAAGGGAGAAATGTAAAACATTTCCACGATGCAGGGTTTTTTTCCATAATAAAAAATAACATTACATTCACTTTTTTGAGTTAGTAAATTATGAGTACAGTGACTTTATCATAATATCATTTGATCAACTCACTCTCCATGTCAGCAATATCTGCCAAAGCTCCACAAAGCTATTGTTAAGATAGCAAGCCGGCAATTCAAGTGGCTCTAGGCCTCGGTTTTGGCCGTAGTGAGACTGGAGCAATGTTCTGACAGAACTGTGAATGGGGTAGTGGAGTATCAGTGGTCATGGGGGTCATGGCAGTGGTGTGTGTCTGGGTTTTAACGCATTTTTTAAAATTTGCAAAGGGAGTGTGTTCAATCTAAAATAAGGAACAAAGTTGCTCTTTAAAAGCTGGAGTGTGCCTATATAATAGAGTTGGTCTGAAGCTTCTATGACAGAAATCGAGACAGCTATTGAAAAAAAAAAAGAGGAAAAGCGAATGATTAAAAATCAGGAGAGCTCTCCTGGCTATTTTGCATGAAGTTTTCAGATTGTCTCTATCTTCAGTTCAAACATTTCTCATCTACTTTCAAGTCACAAAAAATGCCAGGCTTTGCAATCGGGTCATGAGGTAAAAAAACACCTGTGCAGCATCAGTCCAGCTGCAATCTGCACTGTACAACTAATTGGGTGGAAAATGATAACAATCCAGATATTGAACTCAAAGGCACCTAAGGCTTAGGTCTGCTTTTAAGGGATATCCTTTGTCAATCGACAGAAATGCACACGTGTGTGAGTGCACTTGCTCACAAGCATGTACACATTCATCCTGTACATGCACAACGTGCAGAATGTATCTACTTATATAACTTGCCCAATAGTGGACTTGTGTTATGTGGATTTCTTACATTTAAGGATATTCATTATTTATTTTGTCCATGTTAATACACAATTTCAAAAATGTGCATATTGTTTGCATCTTTTTAGAAAACATTATCTATGTGTATCGGAATAATGTATTTGTTTATTTGTGTATATATTAATGGAAATAAATAATGGATATAGGTAAATGTCCTAGACTTCAGCATAAATCCATAAGAAGGAGGTCCTTGACCAGCATTGTCACATAATCAAGAGGATTTTCAATCTGTTGCTGAGGTGACAGGCTACTGACCCGGGTGCAGTTGTTGGCCTTGGGCTCCAAATCGGTGACCTTGGTGATCTGCTTGAGGAAGTCGGACTCCTGCATCCCGGGCTGGGAGCCGCGCCGCTTGAACAGTGCCCGCGGGTTTGCCAGGATCACTTGGAGGTTCACTGCAAATCCTGAAGGAGAGACAAGGAGGAGCACGAGGAAGTGGTAGAACAAAGACAGAGACAGGGTGAGAAGGTTAGCCACATTATGAGTCTATTATAATCACAGCAGAAAATGATGGTGTATCTAATGACTATGATATGGCCTGTGTGAAATTCATTTGCCACACAGTGGTCTGCCATTCTCCTGTGATAATTGTACTATAGATGAGAAGGAAAGCATTAGAAAGTCAGGGGGAAGTTCATGATTGCAGTGTAGCAAAGGTGGGGATTATTGATTGGGCAGCAGCCAGATTAAATCAATCTGATTGGAAAAGTTGGTACCTGGAAGAAAATGGCTGTCTGACATTACATAATAACTTTGAGAGCAAAACCACACATATGTGTGAAGGTTGAAAAGTGATTCTGATTATGACACAAGTGATACAAACATTTTCTACAACTTCTTTTTGGTGCACTTTAACACTCAAATTGTCTACAAGTCTACACATCAAAGGCAGCAAACTGAACACAAAAGCTATAGCTAACTACCCTCCAGGGTATTTAACCTTGTATCCATCAACATGTGTGTGGAGAACACGTCATTCACACATCTGATGTGTTGTATGACCCCCAAGGGGAGAGGTCTGGAGGTGACACATGATGAGTCCCTTTACATCTTTCTGCCTCCACCTCTACTTTATCCTTTGCTGACAGAACAAACTACTCAGAGATGGAGCTGTGGATACTGCTGGACAAAGACTTGTGTGAAGTGTTCCCAGTAAAGAACAGCAGCCTATGGTTAGCTTTACATGTAAGCTGTTTATCAATGTTCACTCTGCTTGATGGTGAGACACCGGTCTCCATCCTTCTGCCAGTAGTCCTGGTACATCAGTGTCTGGTGTAAGTGTTATTGCCACATTAAGTCATTTGCATTTTTATTGACTGCTGCTCTTCAGATTCAAGGCTATGTGGATCTTTGACAACCTCAAGTTGTTTTGAAAACTTAAATTTGACTATTTTAAAATTGACAAATGCTGGTAATTGGCCTTGTATTGCTTTTTTCAGTAAGTTGCTGGTCTTTTTTCATGAAATGCTACTGAGAATTAAACCTCCACTGGTACATCTGCAGAGCATATGTTTATCACTAGATCGCTGAGAGTTAAGAGAGTTGCAGAGCTGCTGTATCCTGTCAGGAAGCCTCGGCAGAAGGCAATGGATCCTTTCTGGTTCAGAAATAGAATATGTCTGAGTAGGCGACCACACAAAATGTGGTGCTGCTTTCAGTAGGTGAATTTGAGACTCAACTCCTTAAACTTATTCATAGGAATTTTCGACTGGACTTTGCTTAAATTCCTTGCATTGAGTATGAATTTGAGATTATGTTTCTACAGACAGAGTAAGAAGAAAAGTTGAGTTGATCACTAAAATCATTGCAATTCATACAAGGGGGGAGGCAAATATCAAATTTGAGTGCAATCCATTTCACAATGTCATCCAATATTTTAGTCTGGACTAAAATGATCGATGCCTTGACCAACTAACCAACATTGTATGGAGCTATGTTACTACTGTGCCTGCACACATAATACACAGACCAGTCTATGCTCAGTCTGGCTGTTGTACAATGTAATTATTCTCGGAGGGAAACTTACTGTTATGAAAGTGGTGAGCATATAAGCAAGCTGTGATGTCCTAAAGTCAACATTTCTCTTCCTGTTCGCAAATGTTAGCTGGATTTTCCTGAGATGAAATAAGGTACATCTGACTTCTCCTCTGTATTATTTCTCTTTAAGACCCACGCTCCAGCTTCAGGTCACCCCCACTAGGCTGAAAACAAATCCCATCAGCAGCTTCTCCCCCTCATTCTGCCTGCTGAGTAACTCTCAGCCTTCCTGCTGAGTCAGTGGACAGAAATAGGAATAGAGGAAGAGACCTGCATCACATGACTCTAAGTTGAAGATAATTACATGGCAGACAAAGCTTGGGACACTATAAGATTTTACTGTCCATTCTAAAAGTTCTTACATGATGAATACATATCAATCTAATGTGTACACATTTTTGAGTCATATATCAAAAAGTCAATCAGTCGATTGAATAAATAAAACATAAGAAAACCAGCTGTTATAGCAGTAGGTGATTCTTTCTTAAGTTGATCCAACATTGTCTCTGCATTTTCCTTTCTCAAATAAAACATTTGTTAGTTGCTTGTAATCAGTATTACTCTCACATCAGTTGCTTGGTTGAGATGGTTTAGTCAGCTCAAGCTTCACAGGCTAACTTACAGCAAAAATCTACCTCCTCAGGCTATGAATACACTACACCATTGTATTCATGAGCTTGCTGGAAGTTAGAGGAGAAGTTAGAGGAAACAACAATACCACTCTCGTGTCTGTGCGTCAAGTATAGAGGTGATTAAGAGGTGATTAGCCAATCTTAGCTTAAAGACGGCGAGCAGGGGAACAGCCTGGCTCTGTCCAAAGTTCGAACATGCACCTACAAACACCTTTAAAGCGCATTAATTATTCTGTACCTTGTTTGGTTTAATCCATACACAAACAAATATTGTAATATTGGCAATTTGTGGTTTTAGGTTTGTAATTGTTGTAAATCTTACTTGGCGTTTGGATTAAACAGTTATTCAGCAGGAAGTAGTTAAAGCAGGTGAACTTCCTCTACAGCCACAAAGGGTCATTTTCACATTAGTGTCTGTGTACAGATCAAACAAATGAGATACATCTAGCAAGCTAGGTAGGCTGGCAGTTTCACCCTGCTTCCAGTATTTATATAGTGACGAAGCTGATCACCTCTACGCTCCAGCAATGTAGTTAACAAACAGATATGAGATTGGCATCGATCTTCATCTCACTTTCAGAAAGAAAGAGAAGATGAGTAATTTCCAAAATGTCAAGCTATTCTATTAAACCTGAAAGATAAGCAGAAGCACAAATAGATGTGGTTTGTTGCAAATTTAAATGTTGCTGTTCCAAAGTCTCAAATCTATGTGACTCAGTGTCCTTATACAACCTGATACCAGTGACTGTCTGAGCTGTAGGAAAAACACATTAAAAATCTAAACTCTATGGTATAACTTAAAATGTACATTGTAATAAATGTTAGGTGTAGTTGTTTTAAGCAGAATAGATATTTCTCTGAGGGATGCTGAAGTTACTAGTTTTTAGCATGACAGGATATTTTCAGAAACTGCTGTGCTCTTCTAAGCTCAAGGTCTCACCATAATTACTGAATATTTATTTATGCAAATTGTTAGTAGGTGGCACGCCTTGGCAATCAGCGTATCACTGTGGGAATTCCCCCCAACAATACATCATTCTTGCCTCCTCTCTTTTCCCTCTCCCCCCGACTGAACAGCATTTTCTAGGCTGCAGCCCTCCCGAGGTACCAACACATGGCCAGCAGACAGCAGTCCTCTGAGGAATGAGAGCACCTGGTGGGTCACACACAGAGGGAGACTGTGGACATGCAGATGGATTCTGTTTATCACTCCTCTATAGGCGGGGTGAAAGTAGGCCGGTACGGTACGGTATGGTACAGTCTACTACTAAAAGATTCAGTGGCAGTGTGTAGTACCAGAAAGAGGGGAGAGCAGCTGCCTGCCAAAACCCGCATTAAAACTAGTCACGGTCGAACATCTAGCAAGAAAACACATCTGCTAACGCTATGTCATCTTAACCAACACTTTGTCTCCATATTAATTGCTTCTGAGTTGCTCCGAATTGATTCTGAAACATCCGTGCTGTGCTTTAATCAGTGGTGGACGGAGCCCAGCTACCTTTTAGGTACGGTATTTTGAATTGCTGTACAGTACCAGCAAGAATTTAAAACAGCTTTCACCCCAGTCTATAGGCTTAGGTTTTCTTAACTTTAGGCCAGGTCAACTGTCATAAACACACCACGCCCTTTCATCCTGTACTAGCTAGTTTACATGGACACAAACATGCTGTGTACACTAGGGTGAGACTGAGGGCCACTTTGAAGATTCATTCAGAAGGAATCTTTATTGATTTGACTCTACAACAACTGAAAAGTTTCCATGTCATTTTAGGGTTAAAAAAAGCCTCTGAGACACTGAGACACAGTAGAGTTTACTCAAAGGCCAAAAGATACAGTTTACAATTGCACATGGACTTATACCTACACAAAATCACACGGACCCTGATATCATACCAATACAGTGGTTGGGTTACACTGCTATCAGGTGTATTACTGCTCTGTGTGCTATTCTGCAGGCTAATCACAGAGATAAAGGCAGCTCAGGTGGAGCAGATAGATATGAGAGCAATTACAAGATAGACATCTCCTACCCTGCAACAATCCCTGTGTTATGGAGATCACAACTTCTCCGATCCGTGTTTACCCAAGAGCCTACCGTCCGGACTCTGCACTAACTTGGTCCCACTTTATGCCTGACCTACTCTAGCTGACCTATATGACTGTACATATCTACTGAATGCTACATTACCCTTTTTGGAGAAAAAGTATTTCCCTTTAGTTTCTCATTATGCAGGCCCTGAACCTACAGTAGGTTATCAACAAGTGAATGTGGATGTTTAATAACCTTCTTGATCTGCATGCTTACATTTTTTCTGTACTTAATGTTTGAGTTCATTGTCTGTTTTAACCTATTATTGGGGGCCCTTCTCTGGGGTGATACTGGCTGAATCCAAATGTCTGGTCTTTATTGCACTAGCAGTCTTGCTAACTTAATGGATAGATTCACAGCTTTTCAAGTCTGTTTTCATGGAATAGTCAGGTATCGATATGAAAAATGCAACTGTGTTCATAATGTAAGTTTATCTGCAGTTTATATGGGACTTCAGTAGTTTGAGTTAGTCAAGTCAACTGGATATCTTCCAAAGTTAAACTGTCTTTGATATTAAAATTCCTCTTTGGATTTCGCTAGACACTGTGTCTATGGTGAGCTGCAGTGAGGAGATAGTAACAAAAAGAGAGAGTAACTTTGGAAGATATCCACTTCATTTGATTAATGCAGAGTGCTGAAGCCTCATATTAGCTGTAGATAAATTTTGGAATATATTCTTGCACAAAATGAGGAATGTGGTTTCTGTCCCTCATCACTTACTTTGGAAGTGTATTGAGAAAGGATCTATTAATGGCCACTTTGGAGGAGCACAGAGGCCAGTACTGGAGGAGTAAGTACAGTAAGCCAAGCCTGTTTAATGTTCATAAGGGCACCTGAATATTGTTTTAAGACACACAAAATTGAAAATTTGTGAATCCATACTTTAAAAGTTCCACAATGAATCCACAATCATCCAAAGGTTGATATTGTCAATCCAAAGAGTGAGGATTCACAGTTGAGGGGTTAATGTGAACACAATATTTTGTTTTGGCAGCTCATGAATTAACAAAAATTTTCCTACATGTTCTGACCATATCTGTTATTGCTACTATTTAATGCAGCAGACCTGCACATATCATGCAAAGGTTGCCTTCATCAAACTGTTAAGAACCATTCAGAACAAGACTAGGTCAAAACCTGGCATATGGCTGGACCGTGTACGGTCAATGTGGGAAATTGAGGACTTAGTTAAAAACCATCGTAAATCACTACTTCAATGGAAATTAGCTAAAGTCTACTCTAAAAGTTGTTGAATGTCACTGGATGATGTAATACACTAGTCTCTGTGCTCACATTTATAATATTTGATACAGCTGAATCTCAAATAAAGCTTTTCTCATTTACATGTTTTTTCTGTTTCTATTGTCAGATAAGGGGAAAAAATATGAAACAATGACTGAGATGCAGCCCATTAAAACAACCAGCAGCCACCACCAAGCTGCTGCTCTGCTGCTAAAATCCTGATTTTATAAACATGACATCCTCTGAAAAGAATCACCATACACAAAGGTAAAGACAAACAGCTGTGCTGTGATTTCAGCTATATTTACTTGTAAAGTGATCAAACAGAAAACAAGTTAGAAGCTCATTCACATCTGTCAGCTGCAGTTCGGTCAAGTGAATGAGACGCATAGATGCATAATTTCCTGAATCAATTAAAGTTAGCACTATTCATTGCCAACAAGTCAACACTTAATTCTCCACAATCCTATGATCCATGACAGCATCCAATCAAGTTGCTCCAGGGAACCATGAAGAAGAAATGTTATGTTAATTAATGCCAGTTGGAAAACGATGATACCAAAGAAATTTTCATTTATGTTCAAAAACTGCAAGGTGGTCACGTTATAGACATTGTTCAAAAATAAGATGAGTTAAATACAACAAGACAGGATGGAAACATACAGATTTCATTCTGTTGTGGCACTGGTTTCTAGTGCTATATACTATGAAATTGCAATTTCATCATTATTTTTTTTGATTAAGTTCAGTTGAACTTTGTTTATTTAACAAACTTGTTGTAACAAATAAATACAATTTCTAAAAAACATTAATGATTTATGTAATTTTGACATATTATTACTCTGTTGTTAAAGAAAACGTTATTATTTGTTTAGGACTTGAAACTCAAAGAATAGGACTTGGGACTTTGGTGGAAAAACTTGAGACTTACTTATGATTTGCAAAACAGTGCATGTATGTACTGTCACTCCACAGTACATACAAAGAACAACATTATGTTCCTTCATGTGTAAACACTGAAATGCCAGTAATGAAGAGTACTTCATGGATATAGCATTGCTTTCCAGTTTCACTGTCAGACTCATATTGGACAATGGCCGATGAAGCCTCAAGTCATCAGCCTCAAGCAGAGATGATGAGTCGGTAAAACTCCATCTGGACTTGTACAAAAGTATTGATGCAGTTTTTGTTCACATTTTCCATAGTACTCTCCAACACCTGTAAAACAGACTGTCCCATTAATCAGCACTAGGATCCAAGACAATTTATGTTAAAAGATATTTCAAAAAGTTTTTGCTACTATTTCAAAAAGACTTCCTTTTTTTTGGGTTGTGTTTATAGACCCAACTAACCTTTCCTCCATCACCATTATCACAAGACTAGAATTTCTAGTTCTACAAAGATTAAAATAATGGATTAATTATCATTAAATCTAATGCACCCATTGGAACCACTAAATGTTCTGATGTTGAGGAGGAGAGAGGAAATAAACCCTTTTTATTTGAATAACCTTGCAACACTCAGAAAAATGTTACATGTCAGAGTTTTGTTGAAGATTATTTAACTTTATATTACATCTATAAAAAAAATCTCTATTAAACACAGCAATAAACAGAAAAGAGATATGGTAGAAAAGAGGCTAAATGAGAAAAAAATAAGAAACTGAAGCTTGAAGAGAAAACATCGGTTGGCACAGCTTCTTTTTCAGGTGCTGTACTGATTTACCTTATTCTAGTGTGACCTGAAATCTTGGTAGCCTGAGGGAACCATATGATCACATTGCTGTCCACTAGGTTTACATGCAAATGAACAGCCAATTTTTATTTTTGTTTTCTTCCTCTATTCATTCTTTGTCCTCTGTCTCTGCTCCTGCCCATGATTCATTTTCAATCCAGAGGCTGATATGAAAAACAGACGTGTTTACCTCCCGGGTAAAAACAGATACAAGCACAATCAGCAACCACAACACTGTGACATTAAAATCATAAACCAGATCATAAAAGCAAATTAACTATTTAGGTAACCTCTATCACTGGTTTATATGACACAGCAGTAATTCCACTTAGATCCACTTCAGGAAACTTGTGTATTCGCTCTTCTAAACACAGATGGCCCAATTTTAATTTGCCTAATGTAATGCTAGGGCAAAGCCATAGGTCATGGGCACATGGGCTGTGGGGCGTCTTCAGGCATACTTCCTATCATGGTTCATGTAGCTGCAGCATCACAAAGAGCCAAAGGGCTGGGTGAGGTTGAATGTAAATCGTAGGGTGTTGTGATTAATAAATAACCTTTCAGTCAGTCACATCACTGGTCTCATCACTCTGAAACAGCTTTTGCAATCAGACTGAGGCATGACAACAGCTCAACAAATGGAAATGGCTTGTCCAGGAAATCATGTTGTTGTCCTGCTGGTGCAGGAGGAAGGGTCTCAGCTTTGTCTTTAACTGCTTCTCCACATTGTCTCTTTCCTCCTCTCCTCTCAACATCTCCAGGGCTGGTTATAAACACCTGGGTCACTGGGGGTTAAACACTTTCATGGCCCCATCTCAGGGAACACTCCCAAGGCACAAGTGCCACTTCAACAAAGGTACAGCCATCTTTGTGTTGGTGTGTGTGTGTGTGCATGCACCTTGTATATTTGTGTGTACGCATATATCCAGTTGCCCTGTTTTGCAAAGATGTGTCTAATGTGCTTCTGGAAAGTTGTGTGTGTGTGTGTGTGTGTGTGTGTCCATCCTGAAATATGTATCTTGTCCACTAATATCAATTCAACTGTGGGCAGGTGTGTGCTTGCATGTGTTTCCGATAGATGAATGATGTAATAATGTGTGTGTGTGTGCGCGTTTGTGTGTGTATGTGTGTGTGCGCGCGCGTGTGCACATGTGCATAATTACAGACACATCCAGTGAGGTGAATAGTACTCTACACCATCATAGTCCGGGCTCCTTTGTGTCTGACTAAATGAGACAGAGCAGTAGATGGGAGGCTTTAGTGGTCTGCTAACAATACAGCGCTGTATAACACAATACTATTAGGACACGCGCTAGAACTCTCTCTGTGCTCTGCA
Source organism: Istiophorus platypterus (assembly GCA_016859345.1). Taxonomy (NCBI): domain Eukaryota; kingdom Metazoa; phylum Chordata; class Actinopteri; order Istiophoriformes; family Istiophoridae; genus Istiophorus; species Istiophorus platypterus. Next base: position 22,340,859 of record CM029124.1, read on the forward strand.
GACACCCTATTGTAAATCCTATGAATAATAATTTAAGAGGGAATAAAGTTTGGGGCGTTTGCTTGGCGCAGTCATTGTTGTTCTTGGAGAATATAAAACAAAAAATTCTACGCAATACAGCCACAGCTGTAAATCTTAGAGTTGCAAATTGAAAGTGTAATTAGCAGTTTAAAAGTAAGGCTGATAATCACAGTGTGCTCGTGTGTGTGTGTGTTTGTGTGAGAGTGACATTAGGAGGAACGGGATTGCTGGGAGGAGGATGGAGGGATGAGATCTTGGCCATGGTGGAGCAGGAGAAAGTGGAGGAGAGAAAAAGAGTGGCTCTTGTTATTGTGGTTTAATTAATACTAATCCTAAGGGCAGACCTGTGCATGCATGTGTGTGTGTGTGTTTGTGTGTGTGAGAGAGTGTGAGTGCATGTGTGCTCTGCGGCAGAGCTCTCAGCTGTGTCCACATATGTGTTTGGAAGGATAGTAAATATTATTAAATGTAGAAGTGTTGCCTTAGCAGGAGTTTCACAGTGAATACAAATGATGATTATATGCTTATAACAAAAACTTCTGTGCATTTTAAATATAAGGAAAAGTGGAATAATGAGTCGTGCCTGACAGGATCTTTTTATTTGGTCAGTGTGATGAATTATTTTCTCTTAGGTCAGAGGGAACTTTAGTGCTGATCATTCCACTGATTGGAATTTTACACAGAAGATATGAAGATGTGAACAGATTTATGTAGATGTTTGCCCAGTCTTTACTCTCAATTAGGATGATAATAACTAGAGGACGTATTTGGATGCTGTGCTTTCATCTAAAAAAGCTCAAACAGATGCATGCATGTCACTGCAGTGGTATTGTGGACTTAGATTTTAGATTGAATCTGTCTGCAATGGATATCGTACACGATTTGGTTTTGTTTTCTTTATGACCAGGGTGGAGAAGACAAGTATTCAATTTGAAATTTTAAGAAAGTCAGCAAAAGAAAGTTCTTGTGTGTTTCAATTAACAGAACAGGTAATTAGTCATTTTTATCCAAGAGAGCCCATTAGAGCCCTCTGATTCAGTGCTCCAGGCATCAGGATGGCATTCGCTTGTTTGTCAGTACCTAAAAAATGCACAAGAATGTTCCAAAAATTTTTCATATGAGCACTGTCTGATCTTCCAGCAGGAACAGTTCAACATTCTGGGAAATACAGTCATTTTAAAAAGCCTCTGCTTTAGCATATTTGGGTGTTAGTTGAAGCTCAAACATCCAGAACCTTAGATTCTTCCCCAGTCAAACTGCAAGAAACCATGTCCATGTTTACTCATACTTGCTTTCCAGGTTCAAAGGAAGAGTTTGCTATTTTGAAAAATTCAATTCTTTCATTTCTCTCTGCTAGTGAGATAAATAGAGAAGTTTGGAGTTGGAGCCGGGAATGTGATTAACTTAGATTAAATCTGTGCCAAAGGAGAAATGTAAACCTGACAATTCTTGGTCTAAATGGGGGAGCTGTAACTATTTGTGACTTGGCAAATAACTGGTTATCAATCTTCTGTGCAGGAACTTCACTCATTTCAGCTTCACTCTTGGAAGACCCAGCCTCCAGCTTTTCTTCACTAGTATATACAACTATTTTTTTTTTGTATAATTTCACTTTGGAAAGAGCTCCGCTAGCTGATTCCCCAAATTCCCGTATTCATGCTAAGCTAAGCTAACCGTGTCCCGACTCCAGCTCCATACTAAGCCTACAGTGACGAGAGTGCAATTGATTGTCACTTAGGAAAAGTGACTGCACAAGCGTTGAGCCGTTCCTTTATCATTTGGTTAGGTTGATTCAACTAAAACTACTTGGCCAAGGTCAGAGAGGAAGCCAGTGTTAGCTGTGGAGGAGATGGGACGCAAAAAGCTTCGCAGGCCCAACCATCCACCATCACATGCTCTACAAAGAACTGGTAGCACTATACAACTTCATGCTACTTCTGCCTTGTGCTTGGGTCGATAGTAATTATTTCCCCTATCACAAGAGGTGCCTTATAACAAAAACCGGTAATGTCATAATCCTGCTGAGGACCGTTTCATCAGAGTACCCATAACACTGACACATTAAGTTGAAAGACTGCAGTCAATACGAAACACTGCTGCCAGGCCATTAAAACATACTGAGAAGAAACCATTTCTTGCTCCTCTTAACTGGCTTTTTTTTTAAGCCTTGAATGCCTGATCGCTGCCTACTTATGGTTCCTGAATCCCAATTTGTCTCAAAAGGTGAATTAGCCTTTGCTCTGCAGACCCCTCAGCTGTGGAACTCCCTGACTGGAGATCCAGAGCAGGAAAACTCAGTGTCCTCCTTGAAATCTCTTCTTGAGACTGACCTGTCTTGTCATTTGGTTTTTGTTATAGAAAATGCTCTATAAGTAAAATTTAATTAAAATTGTTGTTAATGTTATTGTGGATCTTGCTTTTAGATGAGTTTCATGAATGAAATTGTATCCTTGGTTGACCTGCGCCGTTTGGGTTTCTTTGTAAGGTGTACTTTATGCTTTAAGGCCTATCTGACAGAGAGGAGGCGTGCCATTGTGGTTGACAAGCAACAAGGTTACAGCATGCTGCATCTGCTCTGCAGGAAATGAAAGAGAGGCATGCCCTTCAGGTGCCATGAAGTGCAAATTACGACAAATGGGAAAACACAACAACAACTCACAAAACAGCAACCACAACCGCAAGGCAGAAAACACAACATTGACTTGTAGTGGAAAAGTTAGGTGCCTGCTATCGATGAGGATTGTTGCTGATTGGACGGATGTGCTGTCTGTCATTTTAATGGGAAGGAAAGGCTGCTTTCATGTGTTAACATGAGCGTGACTGATTATTCAACATTTGCAGTTATCAGAGAGTATTTTGATGCAGGGCATACATATGAAGTGATACTTGATATGCTGTGAACCTTACATAACATTACAATTTGTTGTTATTTGCCATTGTGTTTTGCAAGTTGTTGTTGTGATTCCCTTTTTGTAACTGTGATCTGCACCCAGCAAATCAACCTCCTACTTTTCACCTTAGCCAGGATGATAAATTTATCTAAAAAGTTTTGGGTTTTAGTATCGGTGTAGCCAATCATGTGCCAGTTCAAAATGTGGCATTTTTTTACTTTCCAAGTAACCTGATTCAAAGCGAGGAAATGTTTAAAAAATGAGTATACAAACTATACTTCTTAAGATCAAATGGTCCAGTAACACACTATAGAAAAGATTTGGGCTTCAAGATATTCTGAAATTAGATAAACTAAAATTCTTTTTATCAACTAAAGGTTTGACAATGTGGCATTTGCTGGAGCAAGCCCAATTTTATTTTAGAGGGGTAAAAAAAATAACAGAATCGAAAGTGATCTTTGAAATCAGAACAGTGAAATCATTGCTGGAAGTTAAAACCATTAATAAAATTTTTAGAGTTACAGTGTCTAAGCCACTTGAAATAGGGGAAGTCACTTTTACACGTTATATTATTAAATGTTATGTGCGTGTGGTATAATTCTTCTCGTTGTTGCGATGATGTGTAGATGAAGAAGGAATCTCCGCTGACACTGTCTTGCTTGTATAATAAAGTTTATTACAAGGAAGTTTCAGCATCAAACAGACACCATGGATTGTCTGGAGAGCATGTGGCCCGATCTGAATGCTCTGTCTTTACATCTCTGGACAGTCCCTTTTATACCCAAGTTGCTTTACCCCAAATCTAAGGTGAAACAAATGGTCCTTGTTAGATATAGTCTCTTTTGTTTTTACAGCTAAGCGAGAAAGGAGAAAACCCCATTTCCTGTGGACCGTTAACCCCCAAAGGTTAACCCTTTGACCCTGGGGTCTCGAACTTAAACATCCATTTGTCTCCACGCTCTAATGTACACCAGACACCTCATGCGCTCAACACTTTGAGTGCAAAACACATAAACAGGTGAGTTTGCTTTAGACTTTTTACTCCCCTGGGTGCCTTTTTCTTTTTTTTAATCTCAGAAATAAACAATCGAGCAAAGTACTACAGGAGTTCCTGTGTGGAGGAGTAATAGTCAGAATATTAAATTGGAAAGATCAGACCTCATTTTATGGAAAATTAATCCATGAAGAAGAAAAAAGAAAAAAGAAATGGTTATAGAAAACCTGTCTGCTTATAGTTTTCTGTTTGTTCTCTGCTCTGATGAATGCCAGTGGGCAAAAACAACTTCTAGCTGACTTCAACTGCACTATAATCAATTAACTGATCAATAAAATCATTATATGTTTCCACAACAGAACTGCCTACTGAGTAGAGGAATCCAAATTTATTGTTCACCACAATTTCTTATGTAGTGCAAAGTCTACAGAAAACCCACAGCCCATGAGCAAGTGTCATGAGCTTTAAATAAACATTTTTTACTATTTGACTAACCAAGCTTTTAACCTCCAAATGTACGATGAGTTCCCTGGTCAACTCAATCCAAATACGTCTTTGAAACACATCGATAAAATTAAGCAACAAGTAACAAGAAATGCAAAGAGCTAGTGGATGACATATACATATCTATACATGTAAAGTATAACATTCCAGTACTAGTAATCTATTTAGTGTTTTGTAAAAGAAGCAAGAAAATCTTCTAGTTTAGTGTAAGTACTTTAGTTGCTTCCAATACAACACAAATACCTGACTTTGACTGGATTCAACAATTGACCTTTAGTCAAATGTTAGGTCATTTCCCATAAGGCAACAGTCTTTTATTAGACCCTAGTTCAAATCTGATCAAGAATGTGTTCATTCAGCTCAAGGAATTTCCCTTTTAGATTTTAAGATACCTTGTTATAAATAAGTGAAGAGTAGATTTTGACCTGAAAGTGACACAACAAGATAGGTCTGGGGGTGGTAGACATTCACATTAGAATGAATCATCCTTTGGGGACCATGAATATTATATCCAAACCGAAGTACATGTTGAGATATAATATGTAGCTCTGGACCAAAGTGTTGGGTGGGGATCTATGATGGATGGACATCAAATTTTGAGTAAGTGCAAAAATGATTTTGGTCATTGTTTTAGTTGGTGCTCCATACCTGCCATATCAGTGGCGAATGGTCGGTCTGGTCTCCAGCCAGTGTACCAGCCCACAACTTTGCCCCCAGACACCAGGGGGCGCTCATAAGCTCTGCCACCCACAAATCCCACAGGCCAAACCGACACACCTCGAGTACTACGCATCTGCAAAGAGAAGGAAGGAAAAAGAGTTCAGATATGACATACACAACTACATTCACCAGAGCTCATGTTCAGCAATAATTTGAGTTTCCAAAATTTAAGATGGCTGATGCCCAAATGCAACAGCCAAACCAAGCAAAATGCTGTCCAATGTCCTCCGACATGTTAGAGAAATTAATTTAGCAGTTTTTGGTGTGAAAGTCCAACAGGCTGGGGATTTTTGAACATAGCTCCAAAGCCATTTGACAGTGTTATTTAAAAACAGCAGGAGCCTGAGCAGCTCTAATATTGACTTCTGTGGGGCTTGTTAAATGTACTGTATGTGTTGGTGTGGTAATGACAGCCATCTAAGGCCACACTGCTTCCTGATCCGCATTCAATTTTCCTGTCAGTCACAATGCAATTTCTGTAGCAAACAAGACATGATGCCTGAGCCTGAGGGAGACATCCGCTCTGAGTGGGCGCAATAAAGGTGAAGACCCAAGAAAGTCAGTGACCAGACTTGTGACACTGACTGATTCTAGAGTGAATCACTTGAGTGTCAGTTTGTGTGAGTGATTAGTGATCTCTAATTTCATCTGAGATACGGGTGGGAGCAGCATGCAGACACTGTGGCTAACTGAATAGAAAACTAAATGAAACTGTGCGGCGTGGAGCTGCCTTCTATTTTAACAGTCAATGAATTTGCTCACAGCCAGAAGCAGTGCAACGAGAAACAAGAGAGAGAGAGCAAGATAAAAACAGGGGGCGTGGAGTGGGGTGTGTGTGTGGGGGGGTACTGTACGAGGACAGCTGAGTTGCTGTGTCGGAGAGTGAGACATCTATATCTTGACATTGTGTGGATGCATATGTGTGTGTATGTGATTCTATTTTCCAACGCTGGCCACCCTGAAGCCCATTCATTCAGACACTGCTCCTCATCGCTCACCCAAACAGCCTCCAGCCAGTCGCTCATGACAAAACAACAGAACAAAACCAAATCAGTAAGCAGCTCTGCATTATTGCACCCAGACATCACACTGAGTTATAGCTTTCCAAGCCACATGATATCAGGTGTATATATAGCACTTTATATGAAAAGGATTTACAGTTATGTTGCAAACCTCCTAGCAACCATGGAATAATGTTAGAGACCTGGCTGTGTGCAAATAATAACTGAGTGCATGACATAGCTGGTAGAAGAATGAGGAATGTATATCTCAAACATTACATGTTTCAGACTGAATACTTTTGTGATATTTCTGATATTTTTTCTGGCTAACATAGGTTAAGCCAATGACAGCCCAGTGAGTAGGGTATATGTCCAACAAGGTGTAGGAGAGGTAAATGTTAATGTATTAGCGATGGGAAGAACTGTAAATCTGCCACCGACATTGGCTTAATCAAATTGTCCCTGCTTGTGGAAAAAAACGTATAATGAGCCTTGCCAGAACACAATAACAGAAGCAACTCTGTCGATGGAGTTGCAAGGAAAGCAAATGTAAAACAGTGTAGAAATGAACACAGTGCAAGTGACTTCTGATTGTAGCAGCAGCCTCTAGTATATTGGATGGTTACAATTATGCAAATGAACAAGACAGAGACAAAAAATTTAAGTAAGTAGGTAACTTAAAAAACAAACAAACAAAAAAATCACACACTGATTTTGTTGGAGACACAAGGATTTCAGTCATGGAGCTTCAACAAGTATCAAATTCACATTGTTAAACAACACATCTCTGAGCCTAAGCCACAGTCTGTGACAACCAATCAAGAACCAGGACCAAATCCCAAAACAGCAGACATAGTTATTACATCAGTAGCATTTCGATGTGAGATTTGATTTATTTGTTGTTTCCCATTGTGAATTTGAAGTATGATGATGGTCCCTGCCCAAATCATCATATCTCTAACAAAATTAGGATCACTGTCCTTTTTTTGTGATTTTATTTTCCTTTACACCTGTCAACCAGGTTTGCATTAGACAACACTAATGTAGTTAAAGTAGTTAACTTTTTGAAATTATCCAACTCTAAACAATCTTATATTCCAGGAGTAAATTTTTGGTCAAATTCAGATTAGACAATAAACATATTCATCTGCATCCTAGTTATACAGCCCACAATTCCCACTTTCAGAGACCTAATAAGCTCCTTACAGCTACTGAGGCCCAAGATACTCACATGGCTGCCAAAGGGTATGACTGGAAGTTCATGTTATATCTGACCTAATATCAGATCATATCTTGTTTCTCTTAGTTATTTTTTTTATTTACAGTTCTAATTAATATTTAATCAAAATGCACATTAATACAATTCATATCAATTATGAATTGTGTTTAATATTAATTATTGTTATCATAGTGGTTAATATTAATATTGATTAATTAATATAAATAATATTAAAGAAAGACACAAGACTGTGCTATAGTTTTAGCACTTACAATATTTTACGATTCTTAATTGTCATGTTGTACCATCAGAGATGTGTTTGACTGGTCCCAAAATAATTTCTGCAGCACAACAACTGTGGATCTCTGGTCATCTCCAAAGCCTTTTCTTCCAGTTTGACTTCAAATTCCATTGATGTTAAACTGAGACTGATTTTCATTGAAAATCTGTAATAACTCAGAAGTCTTGAACACCTGCTAATTTCATTCTGCCCATTTTTGGTGGGCAGGAACTGCTGATAAGATCTTTTTGTATTAGGACTTTCTGTCATGAGATTGATTATGGATATTGTTGTAACAATGGTGTAGCTTTGTGATCTCTTTTTAGTTGGCAAATTTTGTCCACTATTTCAACATATTACTTATCAATCATTTAGGATGTGTGTAATGTTAGGAGGACCTTTAAAAAGAATAGTTCAAGATTTTGGGAAATATGTTTATTTGCTTTCTTTCTGAAGCTGAGATGACAGGAACAATATCGATCTCTTGTCTCTAGGTTAATAATTACCTGGAGCACAAGCTACTTGTAATTGTTTATACTAAGCTGAGCTACCCACATCCTGACTCCAGCTCCACGGTTAACACATAGACATGAGACTGGTGTTTTGTCTCTCTCAGAAATAAAGTGAAAGAATGTGGTAGGAAAATGTCGAAGTTCAACCTCTAAATATAAAAAGCATCACTCCCTACGTACCAGAGTAAGGATGAGTTTTGACCAGCATATATAAAAACTCTCCTCAGCTGGAAATTGGCTGAATCACTGTTGTGTTGGAGCAAAGAGATAAAGAACAGGAAATTGATTTTTATTTATATCAAAGTGTCAGAGATGGTAACTGTAAGGTATTCATCTTCCAATAAACAACATGATGAGCAGGGACTTTATCTCTAGCTTTAACAGAATAAAAAGGGAGGTGAATAAAATTAATATTTAGTCAGTGTCTGACCTCAGTTCAACCTCCACTCTTTCTTCCCTTTCATTTCTCTACTTCTTCCCATCTCTTTTGCCCTAACACCTCTCTACTGCCCGCGTCCCTGAACAACGCCAGGAGCTTTGAAGCCCTTTCCCCGTTAATACCGTGGCCCCTTGAGTTTGCCTGTGTGACGCTAAAACCCTTCCCCCTCATTCCTCTTTTGCTGCTGTCTGCCTCTCTCTCTCAGGTCATTTTTCAAAGACTCTGGCCCCTCTGGTTTGTGAAAGCACAGATGAAGAGAAAAGAAGAGAAAGAGAAGGAAAGAGAGGCTGATTCTTTGTGTTTGTCAATCCCACATCATTCCTGGAGTATGATCATTATTTTGGCTTAGCGATTAAATCCTAGTTTGACCGCTAATGATCCCCTGGTTTGAGTGCTGCGCTGCATAGCTCAGTAGACTTTGACACATTATTAGATAGAGTTAGAAAGGAAGCAGAGTCTATGGATATTCAAAATTATTCGGAAGCCCTGGCTGGACTTACAGGGAGCCCAGTCTTTATTACTTCGAAGACCAAGATTTGATTTAGGCTTTGGAACATTTTTTCTCTGCTAAGCCTTCCTCTATGAACTTTGCACCACAAAATGTTGACAATACATCTAATTTCGTACATGAATACACTAGTGAGTAATATCTGCCTTTTTCTCTTTAGTATTTCAGTGTTCCAAATTCACAGAGGTTTTCACAAATTAGGTTGAGGTAATTTTAAATGTTTTTACAAGCAACTTTCAGTTTTCTGAAGTATCATCCAAGTCAAAATTTATATTTTAAAGGATGGCTTATTTATATTCTCTAGAAAGGTCATGTAAACTGTTTAGTTGTAATGTTAGGAATAGATTATACAGTTGAAACATGCCATTACATGTTTAACTTTTCTTGGTTAATGTCAACTTTTCATTAATTTTGCATGGAAATTGACATTATTCACCAAATATCTTTTAATGACAAATGTCATTAGAGAGGTTTAGTTCTTGGTCATATCAGTTGCTCAGTCATTATATATTGCAAATTTGTTGGGTCTTAACGTTCTCTCAGAATATGTTGAAGTAAAACAACCACTGTGTACAACCCAGGCTCAATTAGAAATTGCACAGGATCAGTAAGAGTGCTTGGATTATGTAAAGATGGCGTAATGACTCATTGCCTCTCAACAAGAGAAGCAATGACTAGCTAAATGGGGCGTGCTTCACGAGAAGCTAACAATCATACACATTTGACGTATGGCCTTGTAAAGGCTTTTGGCTTCTGGCTTCTGAAAAAGCCAAAGCTGAACTGAATTGCTGGCTTGAACATGTATGAAGATGCAAGTGAAATGGAATGAAGAGTTGAGAATGTAAAAAAGGGATGAAGAATGTTAACTGTAGTGTAATCAGTGAAATAAGTTTAAAAGGAAATCATATTTTCCAGGTGAGCTAAATTAGGAGGAGGCAAAGGATTAAACTTAAGCTTAACTGTCACCAATTAAAAAATAAAAGAAAAAAGAAAGGAGAAAGTTGAGCGGAATAACTTGTAAATCTGTGAATCAGTGGAAGCTGAACTCCTTAAAGTGCTTACTTTGTATGTAGGAGTTTCTGAAGAAGAATGTAGAGATGGAAAGTGAGACAGAGATGAAGGATGCAAACTATAGCGTTAGAAATTAGAAGAGTTAACAATTGAAGTCAAGGTTGAAGGACATGAATAATTTTGAATGTTTCTAATAAAATGTAGGAATGCGTAGGAAGAGGCTGAACAATGCAGGGTTTGGAAGTTTATCATAGTCACTTCCATGGCAGTTAAAATGCATTGTTTCATTTATAGCTGGAGCTAAACTTCAGTGATTAATGGTTGACTGCTGCTCCGGGCTATTGTTACGGCGGTAACCAGTTTACTTGTACATCTGTGTGAGAGTGTGTCTCTCTGCATTTCTGTATATGTCTGTTGGTGTGTGTGTGCAGTGTAATCAGCTGCTCTAAAATCAGGTGTGTGTGCCTAGCTGCAGTTAATAGTTCCCATAGTGATGGTGACTATTCAGTCATAGCTGGTTCAAACAGGGATTAGGCTGAGAGACACCGCTCAAACTCTGGCTTGTCACTCAAATGCCGTAATTCCTGTTGCTTAAAGTTTTATATTGTGGGAGTTATAAAGATATAAAGTAGGAAATGTGAGAGATACAACATTTTAAAGATGCCCCTCTTTCTTTTCCTCCCAGTTTTCTTTCATTCCCTCCAATTATAACTAAGATTTAGACAGAGCTGAATATTTTCAAAAGTAACTGAAAAGATATGAAAGTTTCTGAGCATTGTGACACATCATGACAATGGAGAAGGAGAAGGAGAGGGAGAGTAGAGGGAGTTAAAGAATGCATTCAAAGTTGTAAAAAACTGGCAATCCGAACATTCTGTCCATTCATTTCTATGAGAAAAATTTCCTGACAAACTGTTGAATATTTCAAGATGTATGAAATATATGAAACAAACTTTTGTTTGAATGGAGTTTCTATGGTGAAGCCTGTGGAAGGAGCTACAAATAAAAAAATGGTGTAATAATAATAATAACAACAATAACAACAGCAACAACAGCAACAGCAACAGCAACAGCAACAACAACCACAACGACAACAACAACAACAACAATAACAGTGATAACAACAACGACAACAATTTTTTTGAGCTTTAGAAGAACATGGTATCGTTCTAGAGCTGCATTCCCACCAAGTAGGATTCTTCTATTATATTTTCATTTTTGCTTCACATTGATTTAAAAAAAAAGGTTTTGGTGGTTTAAAACTAACTATTTTCACATTTGCAGCTGATTAAAATCAGAAACAAAGATCAGTGACAGCTCAGCAAGTTGCGTAATCAACCAATTGGATGCAGGGTTAGTGCTGATATCCGATGGAAGGAGTAAGATGCCAATAATCCATTTTACAGCCTAGATAAAATGACCTCCAACATGTATCCGTGTTGTGTTTTTCCAGATTGTATCAAATGAGTGAAAGGCTACAACAGCTTTCTCTTTGGATGCTTTCTTCTTGTCTTTATAGCTTTCATTTATCCATTATAACGGGACTGTGTCCAGGTTATGAAGTTATCTGTGTATAATATGAGTCTATCTATCTAAAGTGTTAATAGACATCCAGGTCTTTCCGTTATAGGATTACTGTAAGGATAAAAAGTTAACTTTGCCTGATTTTACGGAGTAAGAATTTGACAGACAGTAATTATCAGGAGGTGCTCATGTTCAGAACCAGTTTTTTAAAGCACAACTTTTAAAAACATGGTACTACAGGATGATAAAAAGTCCTCTTAAGCCAGCTTTTCAGACAGTTTTAAACTAGAGTCAGGAAGATACTGTATTTAGGTTCTGTCACAGGAAGTTGCTGAGTATAGATTTTTTTCCTTCTCAAAGTTGGTGCAGTGTGTCTTATCAACAACAACTCAATGTCAACGCGTTAACTGGGAGCCAAACAAAGCTGTGGGGTGACAGTGTTTCAACAGATGGTACATTATTCTGCTTGGTGGCAACTGCTTTAGCACATGCTGATTTTCATGCCACCATCTGCAGATTACTGCTGGCAATGGAAAAGTTTGCAGGACAAACTTGTAGTTATACCTTTATTTATACAGAAGAGGTTGGCTGAGCATACAGTACATGCTGTTATACAGCCCTGCCTTGTTGGCAGGTACAATGAAAAATAGATAATAATGTGACAAGAATAGACACAAAGAGAAGAGTAAACAGAACAAAGGTTTGGTTAAAGCCAGGTATTGGTTTGAAACATTAGAGAAGTTTAATTGTTTTGATTTTTGTGTGGATTTTTTAAGATTTAAATTAAATTGTTCAATGACACCAGGTTGTTGATGGTAAAACAGTCTTTAGTTAATCGGGTATTGGGTTCCAGCACAGCATAAAAGAGAAAATAGATGGCAATCAGATGAGGGCTTTATATATAAATAAATACCAGTGGTTATTACATCTGCATGCTGTGACAGGTAATGTAATTATCTCCAGTAATGAACCAGTAATGAAGAGCTGAATGGTAAAAGTGGAGGCATTAGCACATCTGTTAATGAAATGCAAGCATTGCAGATGGGGAGCAAAATGGCTTCAATAATGTTTTTTTACATCTCACAGAAAACAGTCAAATTTCTGTTGCTTGTTGTAATTAGATATTCAACTGAGGACTTCACAGGGAGCAAGATGCCAGGATATTTCTATTCTGTGACCCTGTTGCATTAGATGCATATGCATATTAACACAATCTATGTCTCAGAATCTCCAGGATTAACATGAATTTCAGTTTATCTATAGTGAACCCCAATTCAAAGTTAATTAGAGTTTACTGCATTGCATTTAAGGATACTTTTAATTTACTGTGGCAAATTCAACAGACACAACCACACTTTGAAAAAATAGTATCATCCTGTGAATTTGTCATTGGGACACATGCAAGCAAAACTCATACAAGCTAATCTGTTATTAACTTGCACACAATTCTGAGGTGGTCCCGGTCTGTCCTATGAATCAGAGGCTCTTCTCCACAAGGGGGAAAAAAAAATCTGAATTCAACATTCATATTCTGTTCAAAAAATCATCAATATCATGCTGAGAATTTCATCTTCATCTCCATGACTGTCAGCGCTCCTTAAAATACACACTTCCTCAAGGTTGGAGGATCCTCTTTGAATCTGAGGCCAATGTACAGTACAAATGGTGAACAATGCAGGGCCCTAAAGATTCCTACGGGGCACATCCATATAACAGTAACCCCTGGACATGAGGAAAACCAAATTTTGTAAAGCAATGAATCAAGATGAAGCAACTGTGATGAAAATACTGGGCTACTTGAATATTTTATCGATACATAGAAACTTACAAATTAAACAGCTACAGGTCAGTTCTATCTGGCGGCAGTACCAGTGTTAAATGACAAGTGAAGCGTACACTTCACTAAGGAGATGAAAAGTTGTGGCAGATGAAAGCACCAGATCTAAGACTTAAATTCCTTATTTAATGAATCAAACAAAAATGTTATATCTTGTGCATTTTGGAACATGTCATCTTGTTGCACCTTCCTCTTCTGCAGTGCTTTAACAGAATCCAACTGGAGAAAAAAAGGCCTCTAGCTGTTTATCCTGATCAGCAAACTACTAATATTTGCATAACAGTAGTGTAACTTTCCACTACATTTGGATGGAAACTTGACTCCTGCAAGACAGGGCAACTTAGAAAATGGATAATTTTTATTTAGCTGAGACATCTACACATCTTTATGAAGAGGAGACATTATGCAAGATCTTACAGAAAGACTGAAAGTAAATTAAATATATTTCATAATAGTTGGTGCAGAATGACAAAAGAACATCGGTGGGTTGTTGTGCCTTAAGTACAATATCAGATCTTATTGACTGAACATAGCTATTTTCGAGAGAATTCCAACGTAATCAAGCAAAGGGTCAGCGGGAGTAAAATGTAGGTAGAAAGCTGATCACAGTTCACTCTGAATGAATAAGGAACAATAAGGAACATCAGACTTCATAAAGGGAAGTTATAATCTATTGAATTTGCCTTCCAGAATGAAGCTGCTCTGAATACAATCATAGGAATTTGTTTTGTAGTATCCTGCCTTGTCATTTCTGACCATAGCTGTCTATTCAGTCCTTTAATGCCTAAATGCTAACCAGGGGGTTGGTTTCCCCTGGCTTGTGCCCAGGCTGTCCTAGCTAAACTAAACAAGGAGCTCACTCTAACTAACTTTAGTTCGTTGATTTTACAATTATCTCATTCTATTACCACCAACAAAACCTATTCAAAACACTTCCTGCTATTTCAAAAGAGTTAAACCCACTTTAAGTTCTTATCGTTGGAGATATTTTACATCTATCTGAGAAAAAAATGGCATTGTGTTGAAGCATTATTATGGTTTCCAGAATATGAAGAACAGAGTTCCAAACGGTCACCAATAATGCAAAAATTTTAGGGAACATTTGGAGTCAAAAACAAAAATCAATACAACCTTGAATGTAATCCTCTCCACAGAAAGTCTTCTATTTTGGGAAATGTGTGTGTGTGTGTGTGTGTGTGTGTGTGTGTGTGTGTGTTTGTCTCTGTGTCTGTATTTCTGTGCCTGTGTCTGGGAATGTTTGTAACAAACTGATAAGTTACATAAAGAAAGGGTTTTAAAAGGAAGAATACACAAAAAAGAATGATAACTTTTCTGAGAACATACTGTTTTTTTATATTTGTGATTACTTACAGAAACACACTGTCTGGAAGAACAGTAATATGAGCTAGCATTAGCGCCTGATCTCAGTTTTGTGCTGTGTCACCACAGAGCAGGAACATTGCATCAGAGAAACTCTGAGTCCCTCATGTTATTCCTACCGTCCACAGTAATCCAGTCTGTAGTCTGCAAGAAACTCTCAAAAGCCATAAACAACAGAGCTCACCGCTATGATCAGGTTTGTTTTCATGAACAAACTCCGCAGCTTCCTCATAGACACTCTACTGGGGAAGGAAAACTGTGAATATTGCTGAGGGAGAATACAGTGGGACTTTGTATAGATAAAATATTTTTTTCTAATTGAGAGGTGCCACAACACCAGAATAATACACCTCCCCTGGATCTGTTAAGATTCTAAAAGTCCCTTTTTATTTTCTATAAGGCACCTACACAATTTAATCTTAGTTCACTGGTTCACTGTTGCAAAAAAAATAATTTCCTTATAGGAGATCAATACAATTTCACATAAATATCATGCATGTTAAATTCTGACTGGGTTTCCTAGTATAGTATAAGAATTTAGCAAAACTGGAACTTTCTTTAAAGCCAGTAGTAAATAACACATCAGCAGCTTGCACTTCATCCATGTGCTTCAGGTCTCACAATATTCAGACACCTCCTCTATATGTGAAATTCCATTTTGCTACGTTCTAGATCCAAATATCGTACGAACATTTTTTCCAGACATTCCAGATTTTGTAGGAGTCAGTTTTTATTCATATACCCCTAAATTGTAATTCTACAGAGCCCTTGAGGTCCCAAATGACTGCACACAAAAAACCCGAACAATAAAATAAATAGAAAATTCATCTTGTTTGGGGTCCATACAATTGCCTTATAATCTGTGAAGCATACTACTCAATGTAATACCTCAGTTTGAATAAATAAGACTCTCATAGCCCCTTTAATGTGGAAAAGTAAATGCAGAAAACTCAGAAGTACGTGTCTCTTCTGTAATGGAGTAGACAGAAATAACAATTTTAAAATCACAATATGGAGAAATGCTATATGTTATATTCTCTGCCTTAGAGATATAATTACCTGATGCAAAATGTTGTCCTGTATATATATCATATACATACACATTAAATCACAATATATTTAGCCTCTCTTCTGTAAGGTTTACATGACCATCCCAAGCCAAGCAAATAGCACCTTACCATGTGTAACAGTCTGTTCATGAAATAATATCAACAACATAATAGAGGCACCAAGAAGTGTTATAAAAGGTAACCTGTTCTGCTCCATGTGTGGGCAGCTTTCATTCACTACAATTTTTATGAGTTTACTAGACGACTTTTACACCATTCAATAAAACCATAAAATCTGATTTTTTTCCCCTGTTTGCTTCTTAAGTTGATTCAAAATATATGTGTTAAGGTGATTAATGCCACACTTTTTATAAACAAGTTTTAATCTTTAGGTTTTGGCATGATATCACATCCATCAAAATCAAGTGAAGTCACAAGTCACAGGTGTCGATAATTCATTGCAAATCTCTTCAGATTTTGTTGAGTCTACGATCACCAGATTTGTCACTTGAGACTGACTAGAGTCCAAGTGATTTGACTCAGGTCCACAGGTCTGCGAGGAAGTATGCTTGTGTAAAGTGAACGAAATGGATTTCAAACTCACGCATAAAAGCATTTTAGATATGGTGATGAAGTGAGTAAAAGATGATTCCAGACCTGATGGCAACACAAACTCTGCTCTGACTCTCCACAATCTCTTTGCTTCTCTGATGAATCAGTAAAGGCCTTTGTTCCCTACTGTACATAGTTGGGAGCCACTGGCAGACACTGTCATGCGTTAAGAAAGCTCCTGTCTCATTATCAATATGGATATCTTCACCGGCAGGTAGACACTGCACTGAGATAACAAATCATTCATCCTTGCTGCACATGAAAAATAATTTCAGATGCAGCTGAGTGCATGACAACCTGCAAGTCCTGACAAATTACAGTACCAGCAGCTCAGTCACTAAACGCTTACTATTACAAGTAAACAAAAGAAAAGCTGGGGGTGAAAAATACAGTGGTAAGAGGAATCACATTTCATTTGACTCGCAGCCAGGACACTCTGTCTGGGAGCACTGCGGCTCAGTTGGGTAATCAACTCTGACTCCCCTTCCCTGCAAACAAATAGGTGAGAAGTGAATTGTGTGTGCACACAAAGACTCTTAATGATGAAGTATATGAAACCCATTATGGATGTTCTTGTTTCCTGCCTCCTGCCCTAGAGAAAGAGCCGTCATTGTATTGTTTGCACACTAGCACGAGTGTTGGAGTGGCTGGGCCTGGTGTGATTTTAATCAAGTGTATTTTTATCTGTGTGTTATTAATATGCATGGCAGAAGCAATCTGAGAAAGGGAGGGAAGAAATGAGCTGGGAGAAAATGAATGAATCAAATTAAAGAGGCTAGGGATGGGCTATATGAAACTATGATTCAATGGTGCATGATATGTGTGCAGGTTGAATGCTTTATGGGTTTATGTAAAAAAAAATATTAAAGAGATGAAGATGCATGCATATTGGGTGTATGTATATGTGTGTGTTTGTCTGTATGAGTATGAAATAGTGCCATTTGTACAAGATATACACAAACCTGCACTCATACTCTAATGTCACGGGGTAACTAGCTGTCTGTGTGCATTTTGTATATGCATGAGTATCTATACTCTATATACAATACAATTTTGTACATAGCCAAAATATTTATGTTAAAATCCAACACTTTTGTAGGTCTAGATCACATAGCAGTGATATAGGCTTTTTGGAAGTACATTCTTTTGCTGCCTTACAAAGACTGAGACAAGAAGAACAATATAAATCTCATGTCTGTGCATTAAGTACAGCGCTGGAATCTTGATATGCTATTACAACTCCTGCAACTAGTGACAGAAGAAACAGCTACCTTGACTCTTTCAAAATTGACAGAGGATGCTGACTGACTTGAAATCAATGTATCCAGAAATGTAAAAATTACGATTTGTGGCTTTAAATATTCTTCAAGTACATATGGGAACACCTCTCATTCTAACTAAATTGTTCCCGGTGACCCATTTCTCTGTCAATTAAACAGTATCTAAATTTAGATTTAAGCTTAAAATACTTGAATAGTATAGAAGTAAAGAAACAGTCAAAATTCAGCACAGTTTAATCAGGAATTAAGTCGGATAAATGTAAACAATGTCATATTGGTTTAGTGCTGTTAGCAGTGCTGGCAAGAGCAGCATGCTTTCCTTCCAAGTCCACATACCTGTGCTGAATGTGGTCATGCATTGATCCAGTCAAGTGGTTACATGCCAGTTTATTCTGATGCAGCCTACAAACTACCATATTACATTTTCTGTCCCACCTTCCACCTTACTGGTTTACTAAATCAGCGATAGAGCAGGCAGAGTGAGGCTGCCGTCTGCCGTGGCTACACCCGGGTGAGTGCATGTACAAGGACGTTAACCTGCTTATTACATTCAATATTAATGATTAGTTTAACCGACCAGTATTTTTGGCGGCAACAAGTGAGTATGTTTAATTGTTCATTGTGCATATTCCTAATTATAATCTAATGCAATTAGGTTATACCACATCATAATGCTGAATCAACACCTCTTTAAAACTGTTTTAACACAAACTGAACATTACAACCCTCATGGTAGGATTCAAAAGAAGGCTGTTCTATTAAACCACATTAGTTTAAACTAGATGTACCTAGGGAATTGGCAACCCAGTGTATATCCTGCAGTTCACAGTACATTTTCCGGTTCTCCAAGGTCCTGCAATGGCTACTACAAGCCAGCATTTACAATGCAAGCTACAGGACACTCCATGAATCCCTGTGTGCAAGTTTCTCATACTGTGGACTACTGAAGGTATTTCTTTTTTGGGTGTTGATGATGATGTGTTTGCATCATTAATGGAAGATCTAGGGTAAGTTTTTCCCCAACACATTACTGAGATGTACCATGACTATCAGACTGGTTCCAAATCAGTTCTCTGCCATTTCACTATATCTGGAAAAACTTCTGAAAATATTACGTATCAAAATGTTGCATAGTTTAAATTCATGTGCAAGTATATAAAATATTGCACACCAGGATCCACTTGTGTTAGCTGTTAATAACTTTAACCTGCCAAGCTCTAATATAAGTTTTTATTATGCAGATTTTCACACTTGACTTAATTAAAACAGGTTTCACCTAACAAACTAGTTATCATGTTAAAGTTTTAGGTTAAGTATTTACATCCATTAACTACCAGGTCAACTCTTTTGACTTGAAACTTGATAAATGTTCGTAAAAGAATAGATTATAATGTAAAAGTTTTAATGGCACAACCCAACTGAGTAAATCACTCATTTGAAACTAGGAATTATGAACAGCTGATGCAACCCAATCCAGGACAAACTGCTCCGACTCCGTATTGAAAACACGACATTTATATGGCTCACTCCTAAAAAGAAATTAAGTAAACAAATTTCCCAAAATGTTAAACTATTCTTTTTAAAGCACATTTTAATTTTGAACACATGCTAAATCATGGCTAATAGCCAGTAATCGATATGTTGAAATAGTCAACAATATTAACCAACTAAAGGGAGATCACAAACCTCCACTGTCACTATGTCATCAATAATCACTCCATGACAGAAAAGCCAGCTCCACGTTCTATAAAAGATCTCATCCTTCTTCATCGAAGACAGGTTTAGGTGACATGTTTTAATACATGGTATTTTATCACAAGCCCTAAACACAGAAATGTGCCAATTTTATTTTAATCAAAACAGTGTCAATGAATGTTTACTCACTTTAACAGAAATGTTCATGAAATGTTCAGAAATCTCAGCCACTGTTGCACACAGTAGTGAACAAGTAAAAATAAAGGAGATTTGATGAGGGAGCAGAGAGTATCGGCAGGGTGTGCAGTCAATCTGCCAGTTCAGGGAAAAAAGCAGAAAGCTGCTCCGTAACATCTCTTTTACATTTACATTGGCCCTTAAAAGCCTTCAACCTTGCATCACCGTTCTCTCTCCTCCATCTTTATCCTCCTGCTGACCCAAGCATGGACAAAATGCTCAGCAAAGTTTGTCTTCTTTCTGCTTCACTACACTGACCCCCCCCCCCCCGGTTCACTATGTAATTATTATAATTGCTCATAGGGGTTTGAGGAAATTAAATTGCTTATTTCACTTGGTTCCTTTATCCCACCAGTTTCTCTTTTGCCACCTCCCCATCGCCCCATGATTCTCTGCAGGCATGGAGTCTACTGCTTGGACACTTGATCAAATAAATCCTTAATGTCTGCATGCGAGTGTCTTCAGATCATTTCCTCTAAAAATAGGACATCTGTTAGCCAATCCCCAAATACAAACTGCCTACCCTATTGGATGTATAACATGTGAAAGAGGGAAATAATAAAACTATGAAAGTATAATTAAGAATTCAAATTAATTTCAAATACAATTTATCAAAGTATTTAAAAGACGTTTGGTGTATTTCAGCACAGCAGTGAATTTCCTCTATTAGTACACAATCTGAGTAGCCATTGTACCAAATCAGAACTAATAAATGAACACTAGACCTGCTATGGTACCACTGGAGAGAGGTGTGCCTGAGTCACACTTCAGCACAGAGCATTAGCCACAGTACCTGCTCCCTAAAATAGTCGCTGTGACTGCTATGGAGCTCTCAGGGCCGGGGGAGTTCAATTATTCAAAAAAGGTCTGAGGAAGCTGCAGCTGAATCAAACAGCTCTGCCATGCTGTCGTCAGCTGAAAACCCCTCAATCGCCCGAGTCAGCTTTTTAGGAATGAAGAGGGGAAAAAGCACTGCTTAATTTTATTGATTGCTCGTTATGCAACTAACTCTTACTGGGTTCCTCCACTATGCCACTGACCCAAAACAGATAGAGGCGGGGTCCCACTTGCGGACTCAGTGGTAAATACTCTTTGATCAACCATGTACTGTATACTTCAACAAAGTAATTTTACATGATACCATAGTTTTGTTAAAACTTTGGTCTTATCTTTATAGCTTTGGCCCTGATTTGTATTAGTTATGATAACATTGTAATCACCCAAATATTTGCTGAGATCCAATAGTTCAAGCCATGCAAATGGTTAGACAATCAGATAATTTAATAAATGTCAATAGTTGAAATGAATTCAGATGTAAAACTGAAGGAGATGTTGGTAATAATTCCTCATTAAAAGGAAAAACCGCATATGTGTACATTAAATAAATTAGACATGATGGAATAATAATCATATTGATAAATAAAGAAAGAATATATAACTTAAATTAACTGACACAATCAAATAACCCTTTTTTAAATTTTTTTTAACTCAGCCCTGGTTCTTTTCACATTGCAGTCCATTTTATGTAACGTATGCACACGATTTTGCTTGTGCCAGTGGAACAACGCCGGTTCGATGTGATGGCGGCACATTGACTCTTTAGGGCAAAAATGCAAAATCGTCTTAAAAACCAACAGGAAGCAGTGTGTGTGTCAGGAGCCAATCATGGCAGCATTGCATGGCTGGCAGCAAATGAGTAGTCTTGCATTTTCTGGCACTGCTATTGACTGCTAGGAGGCGACTCAGCCATAACGTGTCATGTGCATAATAAGCTGTGCCAAACTGAGATCTGACTAATGTGTGGAAACGGAGAATACTCCCCTTAACTCTTGTCTTAATGCTGAATGCCTTTCCACCTGATTTCTCACCCTAACTTTGCTGCCAGAGAGTAAGGGGAACACAGGGAGGCTTGTTAAACATTTGCTACGTACCAATGTTTTTTTCATAAGGGGAGGAAGCAGGGGGTGGTTGTAACACATTTTGCTCATTACTCTGCTGTAGTTCGTAGCCCACTCTTAGAGCAAAACAGCCTGGGCAGCTACTCTCATGTAATCAACAACCTAGAGTCAAAAATGGAGCTGATTTTTGTTTCAGCTGGATCTCCAAATTTGTTAATTGGACAACTGCAGGTTAGAAATGCCTCACTTTTTGCCCCATTCAATTGAATGGGATGGTCGCCTCAGAATTTTGGACCGGACTGTAATTCTACTGAAGTATACTCCAGCTTTACAGAACTGTCTGAATATTACAATTACCTCTGCTGAGGCAAGAAGCATAATCATACAATAAAGAACTTCTGTATTTTTAATTCCCAATATAGCTTTTAAACAAACAGTGTTTAGTTGCTGAGCTGTGGTGGAGAGATGTCGGCTTGTTACCACGATGCAACAGCAGCAATGAGCCTACACGCAGGCAAAAAACAAGAAACACTGTATTTGGTTAATATAAGGTTTAGCCAAATTGTCTGTGCCTTTTTATGAGTTTTTGATGTCCATCACTTGTCTGTCTCACGGAACAGACAAGCTTCCATTCCGTCACATATAAATGTTTGTGTATACAGGGGGTGTTTCAGCTACTTTTTTAGTTGTTCATCTTATGCCCATCTGATGGAATAAAAGACTTATTATTTTAGTCAGCACAGCTGTCCACACAAATTGCATAACAACTTACATTTTATTCAAGGGATACAGCACATGTATAGCTGTGACACAGCAAATATTGTTACGTTTACACTGACACTATTTTCTTCCATTTACATATGTAACTGCACTAATTGTGTAATGTGCTCTGAGTACTGCCAAAATGCATGTGATCTGCAGTGCAGTAGGTCCTGATTTTAATGCTTGTAGTCTATTTTTTGCCCCTGCTGTGCTTACTGAAGCATAATCTCCACAAACAGATGTTCAAACTATAAAAATATTATATGTGTATATTAACTCTATTTATAAAGATTGGTCAAGGTCCTCAGTTTCACCATAAGCTGTTCAGTTTTTCTATGGACAATTTGAGCAGGCGAGGGCAATAAAATAAGATGAGGCCTATTGGCATTTTGTAGTCACAAAGGTATTGCATCATGGCCAGTATGGAGATCCATAACTCTTGCAGTGTAAATGTGGAAGTATTGTCTTGAGATGAGCTTAAATCTGTCCTTTATAAATATTGTGTATAATCTAGAATTTTAAGCCTGTTTTTACAAAACTTTTGCTGGCATTGCCTTAAAAATTCACGATGGATTACTACGAGAAATATTACCACAAGGGGTCAAGGTAAAATAATATTTTAGTTACCTGAATATTACCTCAATCATTTTTCATCTTGAAATGATATAACGGTTTCTAATATGAAGCTGCCACCCACTATAAGTACAGTTACTGCCATCAGTCTGAAGCCTGCGGACAGTTTCTGCAGGTTATTACTGCCTATGACAGCCTATTATCTCTCTATGACAGGCCATTACCTCCACAGAGGAGCCGGGTAATGAAATAGGCAAGAGGACAGAGAGAAGACAGTGTGCTATCAACAAATCAAACAGATGCTCTTCACACTGAGTCAAGGGAATCGAACACTGAGACTGTGTGTCAGAGTAGAGTCAGGTCCAGAACACTGGTTTAATGGTAAGGAAGTTGAGTTACCCAAGGTAATGAAGGGACACCCAATCTATGCTCAGCATATGATTCTAGATAAAGTTGGATTTCTTTGGCCTCAACCAACATGAAAAATTAACTTTGCTGCATTTTCAATTATTGAGCAACATTTGGTCATTTTTGACTAGATTAAGGCATAACTGGAATTTCAGCCAAGCATGATGGATTTCTGTACTTCTCATAATTAGCGTTGCCTTGTTTTTTAGACATAGCTACTTGTAAGCACTGACCCAGACTGTGTTTTTTTAGTTAATTTTTGTGTTAAACCCTTGAGCTAAAATGGGTTTAAAAGATGAATCAATTAATCAAATAATAATAATGACAGGAAGTTATTCTGGAAGTTTTTTGGTATTCAATTAATCATTTAAATCTTTTGTAAAATGTTATCCTTTTCAAGCATCTCAAATGTTAGGATTCAACGTATTGCTTTGTAAACGGACTATTCTTGGGTTTCTGGCTGTCGGCTAGACAAAACAAGTGAGGTTAAAACATCACAATAGGCTTCAGAAAAGGCTTTCATCTATCATCTGACATATTATAAATCAAACAAATAACTGAATAATAGAGAAAACAATTGAGTGAGAATGAAAATAATCAGTAGTTCTAGCCCTAAAACCTGTGCATGTCTCTCCTGATGAATGAGACTTGTCTTAGAAGACGTCCAACACAACTTTTTCAGACATAAGCCTTTGTTCTCACATAACCTGAGAAACCAGACGAAAAGAAGAAAAGCTGCAGAGCTCAAATAAATGAATCAAACTGCATAAAACTTAATGTAAACGTGTCCTTGGTTAACCTCATTGTTTGCATAACAGATTTTAGATGCAAATTGAGATTACTTAAAAAACAGAAAAAAAGCCTTCTCAAATCAACATGACTGCTATGCAAGCATACAATTTTTATCTGCAAATAGCTAATAAGAGTCTAAGGTAGGGGAGAGCTCATTATCAAATGCCCCATTTAAAGATCACCAGTCATTTTCTGTCACCACATCACTCACCTTGAAGTTGAATTTAGTGTTACAATCAGTCAAATTATCAATGCAGAGTTCTCAGATAATTCATTAAAAAATATTTTGCATTATGATTTTGGGCCAGCTGTCTTTGAATGGCAGTGATCACAGGCAGTCCTTGTGCATTTATAGGAATGAGGGGATTGTTCTGTTGCTTCTGCCTCTGTTATTGGTACATCTGTTTTCATTATCTGGATGTCTATAGCACACTGTAATGGAGGACAGCAGTGTAGCTTTAATATAAATGACAACTGATCAATAACAGTGATGTGAGAAGAGACACCTTTTATGTATCAGTTTGCCGATAAACAGGTTTGACATTAGAATATCATCCAGCCTGTTGTCCAACTTAGGTTTGCATACTACAGATGGTCAATATGTTTCTGTCAGTATTTATATATAACAAGACTTTATGTGCCATATGCCTGTAAAATCCCTAAGCTTTTAAATTCAGATAGGTATTGGAATTTAAGAGCAAGAAAACGGAAGAAGACTGGAAAATACTGAAAATATAAAAGTGATAATCTATAATTTATTTTCATTCAAAAAGACCAGCATTTTTTTTTTATCATCCCCTAAGAATCAGTGATACACTATAGACCTACACGCATACACACACAGGCAATCCTGCCTATTTATTCTGTGCTGGCAAGTGGATCAGCAGAAAATTGGACAGTGATGCCTGTGAGATGCACCAGCACCAACACATGCCATTCATCCCTATCATCTCTCTTTCTACCCATCAGTCCCTCCTTCATCTATTTTGTCTCTCACTCATTTTAGGCTTTACTCGACTTTCGTGTAGATTTACTTGATGCACTACTAGAACACATTGGTTTAATAATGGCCTTTTTGGGGAAAAGAGCAGTTTTTGTTTCAAGATAAGGTCTGAAGCCTCTCCAGAGTTCAATATGAAGAACTCGTGAATTTCAGTTTTTGAATTCCTTTAAAACGATCCTATTTGGGGGATGCCTCCTAGTGACCTTTTCTGTACAGCATGATGGTCAGAGCACGATAAAAACACAGTCAGAAATGGAGTCGGAGATTCTTTAACCACTAGGAACTGATTTTGTGAATAAAAAAGCCAAAACTCTTACCGCTATTATCTCCCTATGTGACATCAATTTCTAAATCTCTGGAGCAAAATCCTATGGAGCTGGAATGTTTCTGTGATGTAGTCGGTTCAGTTTTCACATGTTGGAGCCCAACATTTAAATTCAAGTGGAAAGGAGCAGTCTTTGTACGTTTAGTCAAGCAATATCATTTCTTACAATTTTCAAGTACTTTTTTAATATATTTTACATCTGAAGTTAATGTTTACTTTACGGTTCAACATTTTACATAAAAACAAATGATCAGAAAATGAGATATGATGCAATATTGTTTGATTAAGCGACCCGACTGTACGTTGGCTTGTATAAATTACTGGCCAATACAGACCATGTAAAGCTGCGAAACCCCAGAGTGTATGGAACTGAGCGTGGTGTGTGGATTATTCCACCTCGTGGTTTTCGGGCTAAAACACTAAAATCTAAATCATATAAATCACCCAATTTTACTCTATTTCGTCTGTCAAGAGTTTAGGAATTGCTGTAGGTAATGCAGAAAGCCACACCTTGCCACTTCACACCTATGATGCTCTCGGTCAGGTGCACAGTGGTGAGGACCGAACAGGGCAGACCGATATAACACAGGGGACAGTACAGATGTCCGGTTACCTCTTCGAACAGCTCCAGGCTGTACGTGTTGTCGTCATCTGCGAAAAACACCACCCCGGCGTCCCGCCTGCTCCGGTGCTGCCGGAGCCACGCGAGAGCCACATTCCTCTGCTCGGTGGCGCGCGGCATCCCGGCCCGCTTGAACCTGCGGGGGGTGAAGACATGCAGGTGCGTGTGCTGCACGCCGCACCGGGCCAGGAAGCGCGCCACCAGCTCCGTGCGCGCCGTGGAGTCCTCCACCACGATCCAGTGGAACCGGGGCACCTGGCGGAAGGCGTGGGCCAGCCGGGTCAGCTCCGCTTTCTGCACCGGGCGAGTGTAAGTCGGAGTGATGGCGTAGATGACCGGCAGGGCGGACTGATTCTGGGGGACGCCGACCCCCTGCGCGCCGGTCAGGGCGGCTCGCTGCGCCCTGCCAGTCCGACCGGCGGCCGGAGTCCGGATCGTCCTTTTACTGTCGATATCGATCATGATGATGACAATAAGGACCCAGGGCAGCAGAATGAAGAAGCGGCTGAAAAACACTGATTTCATGGCGAGGCTGAAGTTAGCGTGCGCCCTCCCTTTCGCTCACTCCATCGCAAACAGAAAGGCGCGGACCGACCGACCGAACGCAACTCCAGGAACCCGTCTTTAAAAATCCAGCGATTTAATTCCTCACGACCAAACAACAAAAAACAGCATCTTAAGTCTATGTCAAACTATGTAAAGCGCATAACGTCCCCCGTCCCAACGGGACCGTTTCCCCGAGCGCCTCCTCCTCTCTCTCCTCTCTCGGATGGGACTTGGTTGCTTCTTCGTCGTGCTGCCCTCCTCCAGCTCACCCTCTCGCAAGCCCCGTTAAAATCCCATGTTCGGGCTTCGTTTAGTGTGAGTTTCCAAAGGGGAAAAACATGCCGGAGCTGTCGTCCTTGCAGCGGGCGGTGATAACCCACCGATGTGCGCCGCCCCGCCGAGGAGCATCACTTGGCGAGGACGGCGCGCTGCTCTGAGTCTGAGGATAATAAGGCAGGAGGGGAGGAGCAGGTGCAGAGCAGAGGAGGGGAGGATGGATAGAGAGAACCTGGGGAGGGAGAGAGACATAGAGGGAGTGAAAAGAGAGAGGGAGAATGTGTGTGTGTGAGAGAGAGGAGGGGAAAAGGGAGAAAGCCTTGTTATGTTGTCCGCATCAATGCCCGCTGAGAATAAACCCAGCTGATAGAGAGGCATAGAGACATAAACAGAGCGAGAGAGAACGAGTTAGAGAGAGAGAGAAAGAGAGAGACGGTAGCTTATGCTGTCCATGTTGAGTAAGTCAAGAATAAATTATAGATTAAAAAAACAGGAGGACTTGACATGAAAGCTAAGGGACATGGATATATCAAAGGGTCCATTAGGGGGTTCTGAGGGTCCCCTATGTTGGTAACAAGAACATTTTTAATTCCAGGAAGAGAAAACATCCTTTTCACCCTCACCACCATTATCCATTCTTATCATTTTTAGGTTATTCAAAACTAAAGATAGCAAACAACTCAAAACAACATATTTTAAAAATGTAAGGGAATAGTAAGGAATAGATATGGGTTATCCTGGATGACTTCAAATCAGCCCGCCCCCTGTAGCCAGTGAGAGCCAACTTAGCCAAGCTGCTAGTCTCCTCCTGGCAGCTACTGACTAGGAGGCCTGGGCAACTGGCTGACCGTCACTAAGAAGAAGCATAGCCCTGAGCATAAGCCAATGGTTCACCAACTAGCATTTCATGTAGCAAAAAGATAGTATTCAGTCAGTAACACACCTGCTGAGAAACCAAGTCTGATTATTGGCAGCTAATAAAAATTATAACCATCACTGCAGAAGTAAAAAAATATAAGAGAATTAAATGTGGACACTTATTAGATTGCTTACATTTCTGACTTATGGTATTGAAACTTTACATTTATTAGTCTTTACACAAAATTGTCTTTTGTCAGACCAATGTTTGGTAAGTTTTGATACACCGATAGGCAAAGATGTCTTTTCTAGATGAAGAAGGACTTGTCTCCATACTTGTCTTGTTAGATTTCTGCATTTGAGACTAGTGACAATCACATCCTATTACAGAGTAAGAAACATTTAATTGGCATTAAAGGTATAACTCTAAGTTGTTTAAGTGTACATTAATGATAAATCCTCCATATATTCAAAAGTTAGTCAGTTCCACAAGGATCTGTGCTTGTACCGCTTCTATTCACCTTAAATATGCTTGCTTTAGGCAATATTATTAAAAATCCATGAACTTCCATTGTTATGCAGATGATACCCAATTATACTCGTCAATGAAGTCTAATGAAACCAGTCATGTAGCTAAACTTAAATCATGCCTGAAGGACATAAAGGCCTGGATGGCCAGTTAACATCAGACAAAACTGAATTTAATTAACTTGGCCTGCAACACCTCAGAAACACACAATATAATGATATAGTTAATCTATATGGCACCGACCTTGCCTCCTGTATCACCATTAGGAATCTCAGAGTCCTCTTTGTTCAGGATCAGTCCTTTAACTCCAACATAAAACAAACTTAAGGGACTGCCTTTTTTAACCTGTGTAACATTGTAAAAATCAGGCACATCCTGTCTCAAAAAGATGCTGAGAGACCAGAAAATGCTTTTATTGCTCTTGGCTGGATTATTGCAACTCCTTACTATCAGTCTGTCCCAACAAATCTTTAAATACTCTCCAGATGATCCAGGATGCTGTAGCACAAGTGCTGACAGTAACTAGGAAAAGAAATCATTTCTCTCCCATGTTAGCTTCTCTACATTTGCTTCCTGTAAAATCCAGAATAGAATTTAAAATCCCCCTCATCACCTACAGAGGCCTTAATTGTCAGGCACCATCTTATCTTTAAGAGTTCATAGTACCCTAATACCCCAGTAGAACACTGCACTCTAAGAACGCAGTCTTGCTTGTGGTTTTCCAAAAGCAGGATATGAGGCAGAGCCTTCAGTTCTCAGGCTCCTCTGCTGTGGAACCATCTTCCAGTTTGGGTCCAGGAGGTGGCAACCTCTCCACATTTAAGAGCAGGTTTAAAACATTCCTTTTTGATAAAGCTTAAGGTTAGGGCTGGCAAGGGCTTAGCTTGAACCACCACCTAGTTATGCTGCTATATGCCTATTATTATTATTACAATTAACATTATTACATTTAGTTTTACTAGTATTATTATTGCTGTATCATTATAATTATTAGCCTTATTATTATCATACATCTCGATGCGGTACCTGTATTGTGTTATGTTCTATTTCCTCCCGCCTCGCCCCTCTAATCTCTCCCTCTCTCTTTGTCTCTTTCTCCATCCCTAGACCTAATATTGGAAGCAGGACCCCCCCCCCCCCCCGCCATTAGCTGGGATCTGTTCAGCGTTTCTACCCGTTAAAAGGGAATTTTTCCTTACCGCTGTTACCAAGTGCTGGTGTGGTATAATTCTTCTCGTTGTTGCGATGATGTGTAGATGAAGAAGGAATCTCCGCTGACACTGTCTTGCTTGTATAATAAAGTTTATTACAAGGAAGTTTCAGCATCAAACAGACACCATGGATTGTCTGGAGAGCATATGGCCTGATCTGAATGCTCTGTCTTTACATCTCTGGACAGTCCCTTTTATACCCAAATGGCTTTACCCCAAATCTAAGGTGAAACAAATGGTCCTTGTTAGATATAGTCTCTTTTGTTTTTACAGCTAAGCGAGAAAGGAGAAGACCCCATTTCCTGTGGACCGTTAACCCCCAAAGGTTAACCCTTTGACCCTGGGGTCTCTAACTTAAACATCCATTTGTCTCCACGCTCTAATGTACACCAGACACCTCACTGGCTAATGGGGGGATGTTGGGTCTCTGTAAATAGAACTATAAAGAGCAAAGGCTAGAACTGCTCTAAATGAAAAATACTCTGAGATAACATCTGTTAGGATTTTATAATTGAAATTGAATTGAATTAAATTGAAGTATATATAGTATATATGAATTCCACAGGTCACAGTTTAAGATAGATTTGCTTTTAAGGAAATTAACTGGTAAAAATTTCTGAATGTTTGTGAGTTAAATACCATTAATCCATCCACTAAATCAATGAATTGACAGGAAATTATACAAATTTCAATATTTTCACTTGCCATTTTGGTAAGTAATTTTATAAAGAAGAGTTTAGTGAAATTCCTGGTTCCTGTCTGTCAAATGTGAAGATTCTCATTCTTATTCAGTCTTATGACAGTAAAATAAAATTGGGTTTTGAGGTGTTGTTTAGACAAAGAAATACTAGCAGACTTCACCTTGGGCTCCAGAAACTCTTTCATAATATTTTACAAACCAAGTAAATGTGATCCCTTTAACTGAAGCTTTAATTGCTCAGGGTTGTGTTACATGAGCTATGACCTGTTGACCCATAGGACACCAAAAGAGCTCCACAGGATCAAAATGTAAAAGTGGGGTTATGTTTCTATGTTGCTTAAACCCACAGGAGAGTGAGGCAATGTATAATCATAATAATATATAATATATATAATGACAGTGTCAGATTAGACAATATCAGACCATTAATACCAAGACTACTTTGAGGTGAAACATTGATGTCAGTCTCATACTTTCTGAACACCTACAGTATGTATGTTATGGAAGTCACACGAAATGGCAAGCTATGATTGCTCAGGACCCAACATGTTGTCTTCTGCGGTATGTCTCTTACCCAAGTCATAGCACAAATGTGCCTATAATATCCTAGTATTACATAATTTCCATCTTGAAAGACAAAAACATCATGAAGAGAACTGTTGTTGATGATATAGGGTCTCTTCTTCCTTGTGTCATTATTACCATGATTTACCAAGGTCATATTTAACCATAGCAGATGTCTGAGATGGAATTCTGAACAGAGTTGGATCATATAGGGTTCACTGGTCTATTGTGGACCCATTTAAGGGTCCTTGAAACAGATAAGTACAGGAGCTTCCTGGCTTACTGGTGTTCTCCACTTGAGCTGAGAAGCTAATCAATGATGGTTAATTATGCACACAACATGGATCAAAAGATCTGTTGGGAGGAAAAGGAAATCACTGATCCACACTAATAGAGTTGATTCACACCAAACTAATAGCAGGCACACAAGCTCATAATTTCACAGGATGAAAGCACCTTTGATTTTTGGATTAGGTAACAGCCTGGGAATGCTGATGTATGGAGAACATGGAAGAAACCATACTTTTTATACAAAATTTTTTTAGCATTTTTTGATACTTTTAGAGTTATTGTTCATTATATACTCCTCAAACAAAATGACTTTGGGAGGCTTAATCAATTTCATTCTTAGTGATTTGGGTGAACATCAGTAATTGGGGCTTACTCAATGATAAATCACTTTTAAGAGACTGATGTGATGATAGCAATTTTTTTAAAAGGCTCTGTTTCAATATAAAAATGTCATTTATTAGCCTTGATTGTATGTTCTATGAATACAGAATGAGCAATTTTTGAAAATTAGATGAAACATC
Source organism: Istiophorus platypterus (assembly GCA_016859345.1). Lineage (NCBI taxonomy): Eukaryota > Metazoa > Chordata > Actinopteri > Istiophoriformes > Istiophoridae > Istiophorus > Istiophorus platypterus. Next base: position 22,372,452 of record CM029124.1, read on the forward strand.
AATAAAAATGGAATTTGGGGCCAAGCAGCAAAAGTGTGTTGGCACCATATGTGTTTCTACCTATTCTCCTTCAGCTTCTTCTGTCATTGAGGTCAAAGTTGGAGGTATGCTACTGCGTGTAACTTTTGAACAGCAAGTCTGATTTTCAAAATTAAGTACCGGTTGATTCCTTGGATCAAGCCTAGTACTAGTACAACACACCCTATGACGTCCATTTCCACCATATTGGAATTGCTGCCTTATTGGATTTTATGTAAAAGACTAAGAAGTTTTCATGGGCCACAAATTCTGTCCAATCTTCACCAAAACTGGCACAACTGTTCTTCAGACCAAACCTCACAAATGTTATTATATGGCTTTTTGATTTTTGAAACTGTTCACCCATCACATCCAGTCCAATAGTATGTGGGTTTCATGGGCCCACATACTGTAGGGAGCACACAATAGGTTAGGTATAGTAGCCTACACATGGAAGTTCTCTTGATCCCTTCTCTTATAACTGCTTCCTCTCTTTACAGAATCTGTACATTTTGCTGCAGATCTAATGGACTTTCCCTGCTCTTTTAACTCATTTGATGCTCCCTCCAAAATGTTGAGAGGCACCCCCCAGTCAGTCTTTCTCTTCCAAGACTTAGACATACTGAAATGCAAAGAAAACATATAAAAACAACAAATTTTTGCTTGGGGTAGGTTGTAACATTTTCATTGTTGTTACAACTAGCTAAGACTCTTGTAGCCATGAACTAGGTTACCGTAGAGCCAAAAGCTTAATCATCAGCACTAACAACTTGCGTGAAAGAAATATACATAGACACACAATAAACGTGATTTAATTTGACAAGGTTATTTACTCAGACTTATCTGCCACAGGGTTCTGCTTCCTCACATGCTGAATAAAGACTAAACTGTGCATGTACAGACTGAATCAGGTGATTTGTAACTTGTTCCTGATTTGAGAAATTGGAAGTGTTACAACTGACGTGTTACTACCATCCCTGTCCCTCTACCCTTATGTCTCATAATACTGTGGTAGGTCCCAAGGCTGAGACGTGGCAACTTGTCATGTCACAGTATTTGGTGCGGCCGCCATATTGTAATTTATCAAAAGCTTTAAATAAATTTCCTAGGCCACAAGTTATATTCAATCTTTACCAAAATTGGCACAGATGTTCTTCGGACCAAGCCTCACAAAGCTATTTATATTGCTTTTTGATTTTTGAAAGCATTTCAGCTGTCACAGCCAATCGAAATTGGTGGTGAAGCAACAGGAAATTAGATCATATCTCAGCCTATCTTTGCTCAACTTTTATGAATCCTGCTAAGGGTGCTTACAGCAATACTCTTGAAATAATGACAATAGATTTCCATGGCAACCATGCCCTGCTGGACTGCTTTGTCACCACATCACTGCTTGCAGCTATATTTTTAAATTAGATCATTTTGACTAAAATTGCTTAAGATATTATTAGTAGCTTACACAGAGGAAGAATTTCTAGAATTTCATGTAGAATCCTGAAAAAAGACAATTGATCTAAAGGGATTTGTTCTAAAAAAAAAAAAGGTGAATGTAAATTATGGATAATTGTGTCTATGAACAGTGTTACAACAAAATTTGCTTCTTTTTTAAATTTGCCTGGATGGAGCAGGTTGAGAGTAAGATCCAGCCATGTAATTTTTGAGTCATTGGAATCGATCAACAACTCTCTAACAGCCTGCCATTTTATTGGTACAATAAAATACATATTTACTGCTCCTTTAAATCCTGCTGTCAAAGTTGGCATCCATCATGTCAGTCAATACGTGACTCCTTTCCTGATCCATCAATATTTGTAAAAATCTTTCCCCGTCTCTTCCTTCTGTCATGCTGTCATATCTTTCATCACTTGTCAAAATACTTTTTCAACCACATTATTATTTCTGTTTTATTCAGAGATAATGAGTGTGCCTGGCTGTATGTAAGTATGTAAATGACAGACTACTAAAGAGACTGTAAAGGGCCAAAAATAGACATATATAAGTACACACAACTGTTTTTTTCTGCCACACAATCAATGCTGCTGTGATATAACGATTCAGCCACTGAACAATAGCATTCACACAAATTACCTCAGCATCTCTTTAATTCTCACAGCTAAGGAATAATAAATTGAATGATAATTTACAATAACAAAAGCTTTGTAAGGTGATGTATGCTTGTTTTTAATGGCTGAATGACTCTGGAGACAGAATTCAATTTCAATGGGCAGAAAACATTATGTAAAATTAGACACAAGCCCAAAGAAATCAAAGGATAAAAGAGTTTGCTGATTTAATGAAGACAAACTCTCTCTTGCTTCTTACTCAAACAATGATATGTATCCTAGTCATGCTCAGTTTCATTCTAGCTTGTTAGCCTCCAAATTTAAGCTATCGTAATTAGCTGATAGCTAGTTATGTGAAGGCTATCTATCAATCCAAGATAAAAGATACATTCATTGCATTTTGTTTTGTTTTTTTATGCACTGTTATAGCTAAGGTGTTTGTCTCTGCCCTGTGCTCTGAAAAAGCTGTGGAGGTATATATCAGCCAAGTCGTTTTTTTTTTTTTTTTTCTTTTTCTAACTCCAGAGGCACTCTGGGAAATGTTTGCACAGCTAAAACTCTCACCATTAACTAAACATTTCATCAAAATGTGATAGTAGTAGATGCATTTAAAAACAAACAAAAAAAACCCCATTTCATTTTCAGGTAATCCAGTCCTTCATTCTTTCACCCTCTCAAGATATTCCCAAGTCCTGGTCCAGCTCTCTGCTTTGCAGTTATTAAAAGCATTGCAAGAGCAGGCTGGTCCCAGTAAATTCATGGATGATGTGTTTTCCAGCAAAATTACCCTTGACACAGACTTGAGTCAGCTGCCTGTCACCAGTATAAGGCTGGATTGGGAGATGCTGCTGATTGACCCTGAAGGCTTGGCTATTATGTGACATCATGTCAAAAGTCAGGAGTGTGTGTGATTGAGGGCAGTCAGGGACATGCAGTCTGATGACACGCAATGACTTAGATGGCTGAGGCCTTGCTAATGGCAGAGTGGTGCTTAATGATGGAGAGACATAAAACTAGTTCTACAGAGGACAAACCACAGTGCTAGAGGCTGCAGACTATAGCACACTAAGGCACTATACGGCCACAGTATTAGTAAATAATACACCTTCATATATTTGCTGTAATACTAGGCAATAAAACATTATCTTTGAGAAGCCCTCACCTGGAACTATTTCACATACAGTTGAGCTATGGGAAAGGATTGTGTTATGAATTAATTGGAATTACAATTTTTACCCTTATTTTCAATGAAGAGTTTTGAGTAGCATTTCATCCCAGTATGAATGTAATTCTTGAAGTAACGCTGAATCCATTTAAGGTGTTTGGTAAATGAAAAAAGATCAAAACAGCTGCACAAACATTACACCCTCATGGAGAAAAATGTGTGGATGTTTTATTTATTTATTTATTTATTTTTATCAATCAACCTCCCTCCTTATTACATTGGCATAAAAATTGTAAAATTGACACATAGATATAGGCATACACACAAACAGTGCAGTACCAATACAATTTAATACTGTAGGCAGGTCGGTTGATACACTGAAACATACAGACAAAGACATGGTATCAAAGCCAAAAGCTGGGATGGAAGAAAACACAATGAGAGAGAAAAGCTTTACACATGCGTATGTATGTGCCTATGTGTGTATGCATTTGTGTAGGTGCATGTGTGCTATGATAGAGGCAGTACTACCATAAAGCCCCAAGGGTACATCACTGTCATCCCTTCAAATATGACTGAGCTACATGAGGGAAGACGGAAAGGACAAAGGAGCGAGTAAAAGTATCGCCCACAGGGAAACTGAAGGAAAAAGCAAGAATGAATGAATGAAAACATGTAATACTTGAAGTGAGAGAGAAAGAATGAAAACAAATGAAAAAAGAAAAGGGTAGAAAGAGCAGAAAGAGCAGAAAGAGGGATAAGGAAAGGGGGCAGGGCTAAAGGCCAATGTTTTCCGATTGCAAAAGATCCTGCAGTGTTTGGAGTCAGACCTGCTACAGAAATGCCATGACCAACTAACTGGAGCACACCGGCCCTGATGCGCATATAAATCATGGCTGAAAATGCAATTATATGATAATTCATAGTACAATTCAATTCAGGGGGGGCAATTCAAAAATGGCAACCTGATCACAACACATTTGTCAACACCATTAGCATAGAAATAAGTTTCTGTCCAGGCTTTCTGCAGACCAGTGGGTGACTTGATACGTTCTGCACTGAGATGAAGAGTTATTCAGAAGGGCTGCTTGATATTTGATGGCATCACAACTAAAACGTCAAGAGAATAAAACTCTGTTTGATGTTAAATTGGTCCGTCTCCTGACTCTCTCTTAAATACAGATGAAAATAAAAGAACCTAGATTAAAAATGTATTTGACTAAATTCTTAGTTCTCAATATTGAGAGAATAATCATTTGAATCAAAATCACTTTGTCTTACATTCATAGAAGTGCTAATAACTGACACTGATATTTAATACATTTACATTGATTAGTATCAGATTGGCTAAATGACTCAGTCAGTGGCTCACAAACTCGAGGGCTGGACAGTTGGATGGGGTCTAAAGACATTTTGAAGGGGGAGTGTGCATAACTGAAGAGAAAAAGAAGGAAAATTGTAAATATGAGCAATTTCGGAACAATATACAAGAATAATTTTCACAACAGCAAGGCTATTAAGATATATGTCCCCAAGATGTTTCATACAGCAAAGCAACATATTGAAGGTAAATTATGATTTATTACAAATTGGAATTTATTTTCAAAGTGCTGACCATTTTTCAGTGTGTGAACTCAATGCTCAATAAATCAGCAATATGATTTTAATAAAATATAAAGCTTCACAGTAAACGGTTGCTTCTGCCACTTTTTTTTCCTCAAAATTTTTATCAGTTAGGATAAAATTGTTTTCACCAACTTAAGAACTGACATCTAGGATTTTGGCAACATTACTAGGCCACAACAAACTGGGCAAGAAACAGGAGCTGTCAGAAAGGTTGTTAACAAAACCATTGGTTTCATTTTATGAAGAGATTAAGATTATTACCCAGACTTTTGACGTAAACACTTACAGGAGTTTACAGAAATTTCCAGAGGACCTTGTTGGACCCTCACAGAAATCTCTATGTAATTAGGTTTATTAGCAACAATACAGGTATACTCACAGTTATAATTCTCAATAGAATGAGAGCAAATCCAGCTAAACTGTCAGCTTGTTAACAACATGCATGATTATCTGGCTGCCTGTTTGTTGCCCTATTGCACCTATGTTTAGCAATATTATTCTTTCTGAGCAGAACTTTGATGTGAATTTTCACCATTAATCAATAGCAAACTGAGACCTTTGAGGGGTTTGAAAGCCAGATTGTTCAAAATGAAGGAAGCTGTTGTAGTTTCTGAGCTATTTTGCCCCATTTACTTCTATATAGCCTCCTATGTTGGTATAAAAAATGTTTCACATCAAAGGAATTGTTTGCAGATAGATATAAGAATAGAGTTAGTAGTAGATATTCTCTTTTGAATAAACTGTGTTAAGGTTCCATTAGTGATCCAGCTCAAGTAAAGAGATAATGGGTTTAGCTCAGAGAGCCATATTTCCTTCTTTTAACAATTTTTTATTGCATAAAATGGTGTGTAATGGTGAACAACATGTAAGTGTAAATTAGAGATTACAGTCGGGAGAAAAAAGAGAAGAGCTCCAGGAGCTATTATTACTGAGCAAATGGTTAGCTTGCCAGCTACAGCAGTTCACCAACGGCCCTGCGAGTGGTCACTGTTGCCAAGCTTCTGGTAGCCACCTGTTTTGAGTGAACAGGCAAATGGCAATCTACAGTACAAGATGGATACCTTGTTTTACAATTAAGAAAAAAAACAAAACAAAAAACGTGTATGTGATGAAGTCTATTTCACTCCTAGGTTCATTATCACTGTCATAGTGTAACAGGAGATCCCGCTGTATCTCATTATGGAAAATTGTAGCAGCTCAGGCAATATTCAACTTGTATCACAATAATGTTGCAGTTATAAGGCAATACATGTCCAGAAAAAGTGTGGTCATGACAGGGAGAGGTTCTATCATGATCAGTTATTATAACAAGAATGGCATCATACACACTGACAATGATGGCTGACAGGAAGAAAAACACAGGCAGTCTTCTCATTAATAGCACGCCTTTAACCATCAATGACTTTCACTTCAGTTTTCAGATTTGCTTGGAGAAGCTCAGCCACTTCACATTACACTTTGCTGTTTGACGATCATAATTGAACTTTTTCCAATTCTTCTTTAAAACAACTTGACATCACAATCCAATCCCAAACAAAAGGACAATTGAAACAACAAGATTGTTTCAGGCTCAAAGGCAGGATAAAATTTGAAGAGTAGAAAGTTGTAAAGACTGGCCGATTGATGAAAGTACTTGTTTTTTTTTGTTGTTTTCCTTCTTTTCCCCAAAGTCTGCAATGCATTTTAAGTGCAGATGTCTGCACAAAAATAGTCATCTACTACTCTAGATATTATAAGTGTTTTTATAACTTATCTTTTTATTGTTAGTGACCAGAAAAGTAGAGACCTGCTTACACTGATGCAATTCATTACCACACGCCTGAAATAAACTCTTCCTCTGTTCAGTAATGAAGTCCAATTCTTGTTGACTCTGTCTCTATTAATTCAGCACTGTGGTCATTTTTGAAGCTATAATCTATCATGTAGTTGTAACAGAATTGCTTATACTAATGAAGTCTGATAACTACAACTGTAACAATGTCCATAAAGAAGTAGTTTGAGTCTGCTCCTAAAAGGCCAACTAAATGCGCTCGATGACTTCTATAGTAATTAGCATATTAATGACATCAGGCATTGTCAGACAACAGAACAAATATGAAATAGTGACTGACACACAGCCCATTAAGACTCCAGTTAACCAGCAGTCACTTCCAAAACATTTCCAAGCTGTTGCGATTCTGCAAAAATCCAGATTTTATAACCACATCATTGGACAAAATCACCATTCGCATAAATTAAAACAAATGGCTGTGCTTTGATTTCAGCTATATATGCTTGTAAAAAGATCACTGAGAGAGGAAGTTAAAAGCTCATTCATGTCTGTGTCAGCTGCCCTGCTTTCAATCGAATAAGACATGTAGCACTCATGCTCCCGCTCAGGGGGCGATGCTGGTGACTCCCTTCAACGGACAGCAGTTAAGGTTTGGAACAAAAAGTCTCAGGATTTGGTTCCAGGTGTTTTGCAAAAAAAAAAAAAGTTTCTAAAGGATCTGACAAGTCAGTAAATCTAATGACAAAAGCACTAAGCTGGCAACACCGTCTGTAATGGGCCCCCGATGATGTATTAGAAACTGTTTTTGCCAATTCATTTTAAAGACCAATGGCCAATGGGGAAACTTCAACACTCCATCAGCCCACCAATGCTGTAAGTTCAATCAGTCAGTCAGTAAGTTATAGACATTTGGGTTTGTAAGACTTACCTTACAGGGCTGTCGTGGTCCAGCCAAAAATAATAAGTGTTTCATGAGTGTGATGAGCATGATTAGTTAAATGTACTAATGTGTCAGCTAGATGAGGTGATATGACTTGTATATACATACCTATAATACTTTCCAACTTTCCATACGCTGTCTGGTGTTTGGAGTTTGAGTTTCTCACATTCATGTGGCAGCCATTTGATTTTAGTCATTGCCAGGTATGTTAATGACACAGCTCTTTATTGATCCGTTTTCAGTGAGGGACTGGAAAACTTTTAACATTTTTTTTGCAAAGCCAATAGAGGCAGTTAGAGAGACCATGCTTAGTTGTGCAGCAGTAATAACACCATTATCAGTGTTGGGATGTACGGTAGGTACAACATGCAATTTCCCAGTAGCAGTCATGTAGCAAAGCTATTTTCAAAATCATATAATATTTCTGGTAGGGAGCCTCAATAAGTAGCAGGGTAGTGTCCCCAAATGCTACATACCTACATTTTATTTTCTATTGAAGATTAAAAAACTTAGAAATGACTAAAATTTTGCTCCACTGACCCACCTTCACCTTGAGATGCTAAATCTGTTCAGGAAAGGGTCTCAGCAAAGAACCAACAAGAGAGAGCAAACAGACGGAGTAAAACCAAAACCTGATACTGTTTAGTAAATACAGTGATGGTGCCATTCATACTTCTTATGAAGTACGATAAATTACACCACAGGATACTATTGTATTTGTTGAATAAATTAAAATAACAGATGTTTCTTCTAATAACACTTAATATGAGATGACTTTAGTGTGTTAAACCAGGCTGTGTGCGACAACATGAATGCCTTTGAGGAGAGACAGCCCAAAGCATGGGCCTTTATCCCCATTTCTATGATGCATCCCATTGAGACTACAAAGACACACAAAAGACAAGAAGAGACAATGTGTCTGTTTTAAGAGACAGATTTAGGAGCAGTGTGATGTAACCAGTGGAGTCTATGATAATGGTTTTTTTTGACACCTTGAAGTGGGGCCATCAAAACAAATGTAAACACTTCTGCCTTTAGATGTGTTCGCACAACGTATCATATTACCAGATTCAGTTCAATTCGGGTCAAGGTGGACCACATGACCATTACCAGCACTGTCATACTGATATAGTTATCTGTTATCTGGCACACTGCTTCAAAGACAGTACTAAGCATGTAATCCTCATCAAAATATCCGTTGACCTACTATTGGGGTTATAGTTTATGTGTTTCGTGCCTCTTTGTAGTTATTTTGCACCTCTGTGGTCATTTTGAAGTTGTTTTGAATCTCTTTTGTGTCTCTGTGGTTGTTGCTCTTTGTGGTCATTTTTCCTCTCTTTGTGGTCACTTTGTGTCTGCTTATGGTTGTTTTGTGTTTCTTTATGGTCAACTATGTCTCTTTGGGATTGTTTTATTTATCTTTCTATCTCTCGTTATATCTTGTTGTGGTCATTTCGCATCTCTTTGTGGCCCCCGGGCCTGTGCTTGGTAGGCTCGTTCAATAATCCATCCATGCTAAATGCTGCTGTTAACCTCTTTGCAGCCTGAGCCCTCACTAATTAAGCTTTTAGCACAAGTCTGAGCAGGAGGACAACTGTCAGCCGGCCTCAGCCCATCACCACAATGCGGCTCCACCTCACCTCGCTTATGCAATGATTTCACCAGGTTCTGTACGCAGGCTTTCATATCACCCAGTGACCATCTAAGCTGAAGAACATTTACATCACCCTACACATACTGTTGCTCTCTGCTGTCATTTCAGTCTGTGACACTCAAAACCTTTGCCCCTCCACAACCCCTCTGTCAACGGGATCAAGGCTTCTTTGGGGCATCTCAGAATGGCTGCTATTCATACAGCTCTTTGATTAACGGGTTCAACGCCAAAGTCTTTCTTAAATAAAATGCCTGGATTCATATTAATTTTTATCTTTCCTGACTGAAGTCACAAAGATTATTTAATGAACTTTAAATTGTCACATTGTCTCAGCAAGAGATATAGTCATAGTTTTCCTGAGCAGCAGGACTATGCTTCATTGAAATATGAATATTGATGAAGGCAACCAGATCTGCCAAATCATGCCTCAGAAGAAATTAATTACTGGAACATAGCTCTGTGTATGAAAACCAAACTAGAAGAGTTTTTAACAGTGCAGTTAAGTTATGTCATAAGGTTGAGTCAGCTCAAAGAAATACATTCTTAGAGCCTTTTTTGTGATTTCAACACACTGAATAAATGTAGATTTTATGGCTATCAATCAACTTAATACACTGATGGCTTTGACATAGAGTTATTGTGTCTCTGGTTATGATAATACCTTTGACCATTTGGTTGAAAGCTAAATAACATTAGACTGTGAGAAAGGACAAAAGGGTGATATTGTTTCTTCTATAGAATTGCAGAATCTGGCAGTGTACTAAATTTTTTCTCTGCTTCTAAAATCAATTCTCCAAAGAATAACTGTGTTTTTGTGCTTCCATCTAGTCAAACCAACTGGTTGAAAATGCAATAAAGATTTTCTCTCACTGTCTTCCCAGTGTCTCTCTTCCTCTCTCTTTGTCTGTTTTTCCTCCTCCTCCCTGTGCCTTTTTTGGCTCGTCTTTCCCCCCTCTCCCATCCCATCTCCCTCACTCTCTTTTCTTATTTCGTTTGGTATTAATCTCTCTTTCTTGTTCTTGCTCTCTGAGAGCGCTGAAGCAATCTAAGCTGATTTGTTTGAGAAAACAGTGCAGTTTGAGGAGACAGTAGAGTGCAGAGGTTTGGAAAACAGACATTCACAGCAGTCAGTTAAGATCCATCCTAAAAGACTCTATCAGCAGCTGTGAGGACATCAGTTTGATTTACTGACATTGACAGAATGTCTGTCAGGAGCCTTTAAAGTATACATACAGTATCTAGGCCTTGCATATGAGGGTGACAAAATCTCACCCCTTCTCAATTTGATTCCACACTACACAGTAGTGTATTAGAAACAAACCCGGACACACTATACACAGCATACATACTACACACACCGTACTTTTCTCTGTGACTACATTCTCTGCTGGCTTTCTGCCTGGCTCTTTCTTTGTGTACAACACAGGACTGGACTCGGAAACAAATGCTCTTCCTCGCACTGTCTGTGCAGTGACATTGATGGCTGTAGCTCTGCCAGTGTGTTGTTGAGCCAGGACAGGAAAGTCTCTTGAGCGTGCCCAGCAACCAAATAAACTGCTGTTTGCCTAACCTTGAATTACTGGCAATATCTAGCCCATTAGCATAACACAGGAGACCTTCCCTTTAGAAACATGGTGTCAATGTATACTTTGTGCACTGTGCGTGCATGCGATGTTAATTACATGTTGGAGTTTGGCTGAGTGAATGAGTGTTTATTGCTACAAGTTGCACAGGACTATTTTAGATGTTCAAATTTTTCAGTCAGTTTGCAGTCTCTGCCAGATTCAGTGTGTTTTGCTCAGGGACACATTGGCTCTGCTTTTTTGGATATGAGACAAACATTCAGTCTGTGTGTGGGTCTGTGTGGTTTCAATAGTTATAAATAATAGAACTGATATCTCTCAATACACTATAGGTACTATTAGTTGATACAAAAACCTAAATAATTTAAATCCCCAATTTATAGGATTTGAACCTTTCTGTAAACTCCTCCTGGTAGTATTAAAAAAAATGTAACAATAAACAACAGTGGTAAAGCTTGGTTTACACTTCCAACTATGTCAGATAAGGGAAGAGGTGAGAGGAAGTCAGTGGTTTGAAAATCACATTTAAGTCTAGGCAATGAAGTCTGGAGTCCACTCCCAATTTAATTCTAAGTCCTAAACTTTGCAATATGAGCCCTAAACTTATCATATACACTTATCACCACATTGAATTGAATTTTGATTTTTGAATGGGCTAATGGTTAGAATTATAAATTTACAGGAATAAGGGAATGCTTTCTAAAATTTGTAGTTACCGTCAAATCCATTACTCTCCTGCTTGTGTAATATCCTTGTTTGTTGTAGAATTGATAGAACTGAAAGTTTATCTGTTGTCTGGAAAAGGAAAAGTTTGTTCACTGTACATTGTTTAATAATATAATATAAATTAAGAATTATTTGTTTTGGGGAATGATAACAAGTCTCTCCAAGTCAGATGGCTGAAGTCAAAGTAAAGTTCCAAGTCTTTTTTGATTTTTCCAGGTCAAGTTTTAACTAACTGTTAACATGTCTGACTCGAGTCCATGTCATAGTGAATGACTATATATCAGAAGAGACTACATAACAGTGCCGTCCATTATTGATGCCAGAAAATATTAATTTGGACAAAGAGAAGCAAGCGTGTTTGGCAAGAGCAAAGCAGCAACAGTCACAACTGATTGGTGTGGGTTAAAACAACAATTACTACTTTGTTAGGGTGATGGGACCTTCATCGCTATGGTAATTATATGGTAATAATAATGATCATTTGGTTAACCCGAGGGAAAGATGATGATGATCAAGGTAAATAAAAAGCCAATATTGACTGATGGTAGGAAACAATAAACAAACAGCTAACTTCTGTGTTAAATGCCAATGTTTTGTCGACCCACTCCACCCTGATCTCCTCCCAATGCAGACTTTGCTCTATAGTAACCCTGACGGTTATAATTGCTATAGCCACTAGAGAGCTTTGTCATTGTAGTGTAAAAATACGATGTTTTTAGGCATTTGCTGAAACAATTCTGTGGTCTTTCCTGGTAGAAAAGTCTCCACATTCTCTAAAGCTTTTGGGCATGGTGGTGGCCACTTATTGCAAAAGTTTTCCTGTAAAAATATATCTGGCCAACGCAGAAGACTATAAATAAACTTAAACTGTATGTTTACCCGAGCACTGAGAGCCTATATCTTCACCCTGACACCTGGCATTCTGCATTCTGTCTGAGCTGAAAAACTTCGCTCTGTCTCCTCGGGGAGTATGGTTCATCAGATTAATTCTCTAATTCAAATATGAAGCCAAATTGTTGTTTCATTTTATTTGAAAAAATATTGAAAAAAATGGCTCAAGCACCATCAGTAGCTTCTATTTCAGCTGCACACAATGAGATGATTGGCATGAGAAAACCAATAGTTAATTGATCCATTTCATCACCTTGCTTCTTTTTAAATACTGGTGCTCTTTGCATTCATACAATATTGTTGTTGTTTTTAAACTGGCCCCCTAAGTCATATGACTTGTGGTGGTATGTGAAGAATTAACCAGATTTACTAGAATACCAAATTTTTATTTAACATTTGATGGGATTTATTTGATCAATTATTGGGTTGATGTATTGATTTAGCAACATTTTTGGGCCGGTGGCTGGTGTTCATTTGCTACCAGATTATTTTCTTGCCATTGTGGATGAATGATTTATCATGGGCAACATTCACACCGGTAGCCTTTAGTGTATGTAAACAGGTCAGTATAGACAGCAGCCTCATCTGTTACACTGACACTTAGTCATTAGCCATGAGCCAGACTGTCGGCCTGAGAGATTAAATGCTAGTGCACTGCTACTTAAGAGCTCCAGGCTAACAGAAAATGGAGGTGAAATTCGACAAAATGTGTTTGGGTGTGACATCGAACAGTTACAAGTGAATCTGGAGTGGATGTTGAAAGATTTTATAACCATTATTCATTGGGGGGCATGGTTTTTCAGCAGTGCTTCACACACAGCTGACTTGAGATCAGCTGGATATCCTAATTACCAAAGCAGAGTGATTTTTTTCATGAGCTGTAATCTGTGCTGATTGCTAATTGTTAATCCTAAATGACTTCACGCACCACGCTCAGATTTTGAAACTCATTTGTGATGATTTCTGCATCATGATAATGATCCAGGTTTTTTTCACTAGTGCAAAGACTCATGCTTTCTCTTTCCCTACTTATGCTGTAGTCCTAAAGACATGAATTCTGTGGCTTCCAGCATCAGATGGTTACAAATTAAACCTATTTAAAAGTACAGTATGAACTGGACCGTGAAAATGGAATTTTACAATAACAGAAACTCATACTAACCTATTTTATCTAATCTAGGAGAGGCTGCTTTTAACACTCCATACCAACATATACATAGTTTGGTACATACACGGAACCGTAACCATAAAGTTGTGGGCTGTATAATCAAAACAATGAGCTGAAATGGTCAGCGGAGCTGAGGGGCACTGCAGAGCTGGGTGATACAATTCTATAAGCGCTTAAAGTGAACCCTTTCACACTCCACATAGTCATTTGATAATTCCTAATAATAATTAAGCCCATTAGAGCAGCTTTAACATTTAAACTAACACTGATGAGAAATCAAAAGTGCTATGGATGAAATCAAAACAGTTAATGAGCTTACATGTCAACGGATCCACCACCATGACAACTGAGTAAACCTCATCAAATAATGAGGGCTATGTCATGCGATTATAGGGGGGAAAGCAAGGATGTGGATATGTACCTTGAGTCGGTATTAGTATGTGAGCACTCATCATGTATACTCATCTAAGATGCATTTAACAATTGGCTTTCTTACTTTTATTATTATTGTTTTTCTTTTACTTCATAATAGTTTTTGTTGCCCAAAGCTAGGTTTATTTAATGCATTCCCTTAAATTAAGTATGGTGTCCCAGTATACAATACCTGCTACTGGCAATAGCCAGTTAGTGCAGAAGAAATAAAAGCATCATGTGTAAATCTCCTCTCTACAAATACGGGTGCAGGGTTTGTAAACCATGTTCTCAGATTCACAATCTGTGCCCAGACATTTACAAACCGTGCCTTAAAAACCCACCTAGCTAATTAGCAGGCTTGTCCTTGTAGCTTGTGCAGTCTTGTTAAGCCTAATAAATAAAAGGAGATGTTTCTGTTTCTATGTCTGTGTACAGTAGCAGCTAGATAGTTGATACTGAATTATTTCGACATTGCGGTTCCTAGCTAACAGGTGCTAATTATCAAATCTGTATGTATGGTTTATAAACCTTGGATATGTAGTATGTGCTCACGGTTTAAAGGTTTAAACATTTAGTAGCCAGTGCTGCACTGCATGTCTTAGAGCATGGAAAGAAACCCTAAGAAACATGCTTTGTCTTTGCAGAAAGACCATTAAAATAAATGCTTGATGAGAGTTTGCATTGACTTAGTGAAGTTAATGGAACAGAGGTTAACCTAGATGTTACATCGTGACTCAAAAACTGGACAAGTCAGTAAACCAGTTAGATAGTTTGCAAGCAGCCTTGTTAAGCTCAGACTTAAAAGCTGAAGGTGTCTAGCTAGTGTCTGTGCACTGGTTTTATTTACACAAGCAGCCTCTAGTTGTATGATTTTAACGTTGACATTGTTGTTATTCTTGCCTAAAGGTGCCAACTGGCTAAATATACAGTTGTAATAATGACCTGAGTTTTAGTCATTTCTACCACAAATTGTTACTTAGCTCATATGATTGAAACATTTTATTTATAAACTTGTTTATCTAATAATTTATTTTTTATTCATTTAATAATGTACACTTTGGGGTTAGAAAATGAAATAGTCCCCTTCAGGGTATTCATCCTTGTTCGTGTCACTCTAATGGGAGTTTTATGTTTAATTAGTATGTGACTGATTTCAACACTGTATTCTACAGTTTCAGTCTCCTTTAATTAAAAGGACTACAACTAGATTTTCTTTCTGATAAATAGATAGAATTAAATTTACAATATCTCTTGAAACAAATGATGACCGTGTCACAGGGTTTGCCTGTAGGTTAAATGTAGTCAATGACACAGTAGCTGTCATGGTGTTGACCCTTGTCACAAACTTGTAAAGCTTGACATGGAGATGACAAGGGTCGTGAGGTCTGATTTAAATGTAAATCTTAAATCTTACAGAATTCATTTTTCCAGCTACATTATCTTACATGTGTTTCGCTTGTGAATGAGTGGGCTGCAGAACAAGGAAATTAGCTGGGCTGTAGAGCTGCTGTCCACCCAGAGTAGGAGGCTGATTTATTTAATACAGTATGCAGACTGTGGACTCTGGAGAATGAGTGTGTTGTGTGATCTTTTTCACCCAGAAGTATCACGATCTTCTAAACACCTATCTAAACACCTTGTCTGGTTTCCTTAAATTTTCAGTTCCTGCAATTTTCAGCCTGGCATAATTCAAAAAGAATATGGCAGTTAGGACGCTGTCAAAGTACCACCACTTTAAGTTGCTAGCTTTCTATATCGAGTTTGACATTACAGCCCCAGTCCGTCTCTGAACTCCCTCCATAGATAAGAGCAGCTCTGTCAGAGGGAGCGGCACGCAGCAGGCAGCAATGTCACTAGAGACTCTTGTGCCAGCACAGACTCAGTCTCCTCTGGGTGAATCCCCAGGTTTTATCTCTGCCAGCAAGACAAACAGCAGCACTGCAGTACCAACTGAAGTCAAAAGGGCACTCCAAAATTAGCTGAGTGATTGAATTTCTGTGATAGGCCAGAAATAAACACATTTGTCTCTGTGACGTCAAACGTCTTGATAATCCTGCTCTACCTTTCAGTTTGAGTCACTTTAGAACATCTAAGGACATAATGAAATAACTAAACTGCTACAAGAGCAGGAAGTTACAGTGATGTATTGGCCACATGTTTACCACAATATCTTCCCTGTTCTTCTTTTTATTCCAAAACAAAAAGAATCATTTAAAGCATTACTTCCTACATATCAGTTTTTCATCTCACTAAAAAATGTTTAATATACATTGGATTAGATTTTAACATCATCAGAGAACTAAATTCGGGTTTAATTTGCAGGTTTTAGAGGGAACATTATTCTTTTAAACTTCAAAATCCCTCTAAAGGGATTTATACATGATTAATGCTCAATTTTAATATTAATAGAATAGGATATGGACCAAATACTGCAGATTATAGACAGAGTGCTTTGTAGGTTTATTATCAAGACAAATAGGATACTCTTAATTGAAATATGCAGCGAGACAATGGCAAAATTTATTGTAGTATTCTCAAATTTCATACAATGCAGTCTTATTCTGTACGCAAATTGTGATTGTGAGTTTGAGGTTGGGCCACATGAAACAACGTTTGCCCCCTTTTCTCTTCCATCCACACACACACACACACACACACACACACACACACACACACACACACACACACAAACGCACAAACACAGACACACACACACAGACACACACACACACACACACACACACACACACACACATATAAGATGAACACCTAGCGTTAGCAGTAACAGCCTCCATGGCAAATTAAAGAGAAAAAAAATTAAAAACCCTCCAAGGTTCAAAGATTACCAGTTTCAGAGTGTAAACTGTGCCTGCCTCTGTTTCCCACCTTGTCTAGATGTACTTGAATGCGACAGAGAAGTCCTTCCTCAAATCTGTTCCTAAACTTGCCGACTTTTCACCCTATCACTCCTTTTTACTCTCACACAGAGAACGTCGCTTTTTATAGCAACCAAAACCACCAAAATCTGGCAAAAGGTGCCACTTGCCTTGAAAATGGATGAGGCTTGATGCATATTAAACACAGAGGGTTTGATGTGCAGGAGACTAATGAGAAACTGTCTGTCCTTTCTTCTTGACATTTTCTATGCTCATTGTGTATGCAGATTTCTTTTTTACCCCGACCACCTGCAGTTTGCCTACTAGTCCCCACTGTGGCGTCTTCGTTTTGATTTTAGGGTGCTGCTTACTTTTTTTCCTCACTCACCACACTGCCTTGTTCGCCTCCATCTGGCCACTCTTTTTTTGGTCATCTCATATCATAGGACACCAGTCAACTATTGATTTACCACTCCAACAGCCCTTTCACCGTAGCAGTTTTACAGTGAGCCTCAAAAACCGGTAACAGACTGATTTGGGGTTGGTCCTTTGTAGCCTATATTGTTATTTTGTGTATGAATAGAATAGCTGTTTTAAGTATTATAGGAATTATAGTGTATTGGCTTCAATGTCATATAATTATTTTCTGCCATGCCAGCCACCAATTAAAGCTTGGCAAGCCACAGGAGGCTTGTGAGCTTTGCAATGAGTACTGCTGGCTTATAGTCACACACAAAGGCACACGCACTCACAGAGGTTCTGTATGGTCATTATGGTTGATGGTTGGTTTGTCAGCATCAGCTTAGGTAGCTAACATGCTGTTAATGGCAGCGGCACACCCAAGTTAATCCCAGGGGGAAAACAACAGCTTTTAACACACATGCTGTATAATACTGTACACACACACATACAAACTGCTAAGTAGGCAGGGGACATTGAGCTGCCCATTTCACGAGGAGGCCTTTTCCTAGCACGGTGCATGCTCTTTCTGTGCTGCTGCTACAGCGAGAGCCTGCTGTGTAAATATCTGGATACATGATCATGAGAGAATGTCCATACATTACAAACCTCTTCAATCTCATCCTCCCCCTTTTTTGTTTTTTTTCCCAAAGGACCTAAATACGTACATAATACACACACATACACACATACATGCACGGACCTATGTCACGTTTGGGGGCATTGCATAGATTTGTATTATCTTCCTCAAGACCTCACCTAACTCTAGCCAGAACCACTACCTGCCTGATCCCCACCCATAAGCTACTAACCCAGCTTCTCCAACTGGGGACACGGCCATTGTCCCCAGTTGGAGAAGCTCTCCCTAATTAATTGGTCTTTAGTCTGAAATTTGACCTTGAAAGTAGCCTATGCAACACACACACACACACACTCACACACACACACACAGGCATAGATGATAAGGCAACGAGACAACCTGAGAGTATTATATTGAAAACACTGCTCTCTAGTGGTGAATATATGGTAAGTACAGCAGGAAAGAGGAAAAAAAGTCAATTATTCTCAGAGGCTGAATCTTACATCTTCTCCCAAAAATCTGGCTTTCCACAGTCATCTGAAAAGTTGTTATTAGCAGGTATCCTTTTAGCTAATCTACATGATGTTAATTTGACAAAGATTAAGCTAAAAAGAAAAAAAAAATCTTTAAGGTTAACTATTAAAAGAAACAAACCAGTGACACATAAAGCAGATAAACAACATCAAAACAAAGATAGCAGTATTATACAGCATCAATTGAAAGAAATCTAATAATAATAAAAAAGCTTTTAAAGAGTTAAAATTGAGAAAGTGCAGTCATTACTTTACAACAAAAGATTAGCCTAAACACCACAATGTGCTTTGATTTAATCATCATGTACTGTTGAGGTCCTCTTTTCTTGTTGTCTCTGAATCTTTATGTGCCGTATATGTCAATTCCAATTCATTCTTACTGTACATCCTTTGGATAAGATAATGCTCCAGTGTAGTCCTCATTTTATTGGTATCATTTATGCCACTGTTGCAGTACTTTTGTTTTATGTACGTCAATTCCCATTGAGTGAACATTATTTTTCAAACTCTTCACAGAAATGGAAAAAGCTGATCTAAATGCCACAGAAACATCTGCAGCATATTTACAACATGATAACATCTCAGTATTTTGCAGAACATCATGTTGCATTAGTGTGGTACCTAAACAATTAGTCAGTTGATCAATTAATCGATTAATCAGAAACAACTTTGTTTATCAAATCATTTTTCTAGTAATTTTTCAAGAGGTTAGGTCAATTATTCTGCAGTTTCACCTTTTCAGTTGTTAGGATTTGTTGCCTTTGTTTATATTACATGGTAGAAATTGAATACATTTGGCTTTAACTGTTAAAAGTTAAGTGGGAATGCATTGTTTGGAAATCTTGTCACTGTGAGAAATTTAGATTTCTCACCATTTTCTAACATTTCATAGACCAAAAAACTAAGTTATTGATTGAATCTGGGAAAATAGAATAGGTCACATAAAGATTAATCATTAATTAATAACAATAATGATTAGATGCAACCCTACTGCCAACAGGTTGGACTGACTACAATAAAATGTTTGCTGGCAAAATAACTCTTTTTGACTGAAACAATACTGAAGCCATGAAGGTGTAGGACATAAAGGTATAAGGTAAATAAAAGTATGTAAATGATAAAATGCAACACTGAATTCCCTTCATTCAGTTTGTGTAGTGATAGTTGGCTCACATGCCTCAGTTTTAGATGATCTGCTAATATTTTCACAGGCTTTTCCTCAGTTTTTAGATTACAAAAAATTCAACTTTGATTCTGCTTCCATCTACTAACAGGGTTGAAAGGGGCGAATGTTTTCAACCTCTGTTGGCTAGTGTTTACATGTAAACATCCTGTCTGACATGATTGGATAAGATACATTTGTACATCTCTGTAATAAAGATGGATGGATAATAGTGGTCGTCTGATTGTGGGATTTTAACTATTAAAAATTGGGTCTTGGGTGTAGACATTTGTGCTAAACATTGTATTCACTTATATTTTTGGGGAAAAATTATACCCAAAATAAAATGTGGAGAGTGGCAGCTGCTTTGTTAATTTTTTTGTGTACAAGGATTACACTCTGTCACATTGCCTATAGTTTAAATGTTATTGATAACCTGTAATGTTACAAGTGTCCCTCAAAATACCATGAAAGCAGCACCACTTCAGTTCCTGTACTAGCTGACAGGACAGTGATTATGCTGTTGATACTGGAATGTCAACTCTCGATTACTTAATTTCTCAGTTTCATTCGAAATTGCAATTTCCAGACTTTTTCTTTTGATGAAAAGCCATTACTTTTCCCTGACCTCTGTCACTTCCTTTTCAACTTGTTTCACTCACTGCAGCAGCAGCTCGAGCTGCAGGGCTCAGTGCAGCTTATGCTCAGAGTCACATCAATGTCACAGGTGCCATTCATCCTGGCAAGAACTGCAGCCCCCCCCCCCCGGCTCTTTTCCATGTTCAAGTGAAACTGTGAAACCAGTTAAACTGTTTTCTGAAGAAGAACTCCTAAACTATAACCATAAACACTATGATGATACTAAGGCCAATGAAAATACCAGTGTTGGGAGCAGTACACAGAAAATTTACTAAAGTAAAAGCAACAATATCATATTGTAAAAATACACAATTAGAAGTAAAAGACCTGCAACTGATAGACTGAACTAAATGTTAGTTTTTTCTGATATTATTTTACTAATATTACCAAATGAGAGTAAATAAGAATAACAACAGACCATTTCATTGTCTAACTCGCCACAATATTTTCATGGGAAGTCCCAATTTTGACTAACAAAAAGTGGCAAATGAACTCTGCATTTACAATATGTTTTCTATCAAGATTGTAAAAAAACTTACCCAACAGTGGTTCTTGCTACCGTGTCATGAAACTAAAGAACAGATGCAAGAGTGAAACCCAACCACAGCCATTTAGTGCGAAATCCCCTATTCTTTATACCAACTATTTCATTAGAATAATCTCTAGGTCTGAGTTCACTTTTTCCATTTTATCATAAAATTCTGAAAATATAGAGTATTTTTGTTTTGGGTTTTTTTTTTTTTTGCACAGAAAAGGGTAATAGATACTGTTATAATACAAGGTCAGTGTCTCACTGAGGTAATGAAGTACATTTTACTTTTACTGACAATTTTGAAACAGATTTTTTTTTGTCAGGTCAGTGTAGGAAGCATTGTGTGTCGGAAAAATGACGTTTGAATTGTTCGATCTTTGTAAGTGAACTGAGTTTGACTGTTATAAACAGAGGACACAATCCCTCACGGCACCTTCACAGTTTCTCTTCGTTCACGCAGTGAAACGGTTTCGGGGGGTTATCCCACCCGTGTCTCTGAGTCACGTGACGCAGCTCTGGTCCTGATGCTGCTGATACCGGCACCATGTATGAGGAGTGATTAATGCCGCACAACGTGCGGTTGAGTGGAGGCACGGGAGCTGTCGGCGACGCGACTGGACCATAAAGCGCTGGTTATAAATTGTATCGGTGCCTCATAAAAAATAACATCAGTAGGTCGGTTTAAAGATGCTGTTGTTACGAATTGATTTAAAATTTTGGTTATAAAATGCAGGTGAGGCACTCTGAAACCAGCCTTCCTATTTTTGCTTGTATGTTTCATCAACGATGCAAAACGTCAACAATTACCAAAAATATCTATCAAGAACAATTTTCACAGAAATACCAATCTATGCGGTTGCCACATGGCCATTTTAACCTTAACCTCGGCGGGGAGCGGTGGATGTAATCACAAAACCCTGAACTCATACTGTACGACTGAGGAGCTTAAACAAGCCGGTCCCGAAATATAGCAAAGCTTTACACCACAGATAACTGAATAGGAAAATAGTGCCCAACGCTCACAGGGGGGTGAAATACAAGTGTCAAAAAACTATAACTTCAGCTCCTCTAAACGATTCACCAGAATAAGAAAGGCTACATGGCCACATTTTGTGATGCAGCAAACTGTCCAGTGTTAATTACTCACAGCTACATAAGACAGCACCTGCTCTTTTCAACGAATTCTACAAAATGACCAAAACAGTTCATTTGATGGTCTAATCTGACATCCATCAGGACAGGTCCTGCTCAGCCAGCTACATGCAGGCCTGTGGCTTTAATGCCTCCTCCTGCCTCTCTCTGGCACTAATCGGTCCTCATACAGAGACGCGCAGCGTCGTCGCCGATCTGGAAATTCCCCTTATCTGCCATTTAAAGCTCCGCTGCGAGGCCGGTGTCAGCCCGAAGCCCGAAGCGGAGTTATGTAGTGTTCTGCCCGGAGACGAGGACAATAAAGACGAGCAGGTGTTGCATGATATTTAAATGGGAAATCTGTTGGGCAGCTGGCGTTTCAAGGAGCCGAGCACCGTTGAGGAATGCGACTCGACGTGGGGGTCGGACTCGGAGAGCGACGAGCTGGCGGCGGAGGATGACAGCGGCATCTCCGACCCCGTCAGTCCTGCGGAGAGCGACCGGGTCGCCGGAGACACGTCCCCGCAGGTACGGCGGGGCCGGGTTAGATTTATGCGGGGGACAGCGAAGGGAAAGCGGGGCGGGGTGGGGGTGTGTGTGTGTGGGGGTGCACGGTGCGGTAACGCGTGCCACCGGCGGCGAACAGTATTGACAAGGCCAGGACGCAGAAAGGGCAACCGGGCGGCCCCGATGCGCGCCGCTGTCTTCTAGGGGGGCGCACACGGCTTAGGCCAAACTTCATTCAAAAATAGTTCAATTTCATGTAGCCTCGGTCATAGGCGGAGATATGCACACACGGTGTCAACTTTCCTGAGTCGTTGAGATGCAGTAGTCATCCGGTTATTAGCTTTTACCGAGAGGGAAACAACTGCAAAGTAGTTTTCAAATTTGGGATTAATTTCCACAGATTGCTGCTTGATGTATGGCAAAACCATACGAAATACTAGAAGTAGGAAAAACAGATTTCATACTTGTACCGTATGGTACAAATTGCCAATTCCACTGTGCCGTGGAAATATACCCGCAGACACGGCACTAGACTCCAGTCTGTACACCTCGTTTTGGTTGCTGATTAGTAACGACAGTAGGTTATTCCCAGTGACCTTTCCAAATGGAGTTGCAACATCTGCCTGCTGGTTTATGGAGGGGAAATCTAATTATATGAATGATAGACTCAGTATCATGATCCCTGTGTCCTGAATTATCAGCATAGTTGGCTGGATGGTTGTCAGACCACTGCACACTGAGGGAGAATAATAAAACAGCAGCTCATAACAGGACTATTTGGAAAACTGCAATTCAGAGGATCAAGTCAAGCCAGTTTTATTTATATCGCACCAGATAATAAGAAGAAATAATAAGTTCAGGATCCTTCACTGTTGGATTATTTCAAATTGGATAATAACACTTATCACAGCGTTAACCATGATTACAATAACAAAAAAAAGCATTTATCTGTAGGGGATTTCTCGAAATTAAGGATGCAGGTTGCAAATTGTAAAGTAAGTTCAGATTTAGGATCAGATAAAAATCACAAGAGCCAAAAACGTGGCTGTAAAATAACAAAAAAAATTAAGATATTGTATACAATATATAGCTTAAGGTAGCATTTGAATTCTAAAGAAAGCTGGTTTTTGGTATTGTTCAAAGACACCTCCAGTATATAGTATAGTTAGGTATATTTAGATACAGCAGGAGAAGTACTAGTGTAACACTTCAAGCCTTTCTGACCACTGGAAGTTAGAATGACCCAGATTTTTATTAGAGAATCAATTCTAGTTTCTAGAATCCTTTTGTAGTCATTGCATGGCAGTGCCGATGTGAATTGTCCTCCTTTGCTGGAAAGAAATGGACGATGACAGCCCTCGACCTCAAAAGCAAAGTCAGTGCTTTTAATTCAGCTGAATGGCAGATGAGCACTGCACTGCATCTGTTCAAACACGAGTAGTTTTTTTCAGTCATGCACTGCACTGCTGCTTTTTTTCTTTCCTTCCTTTTATTTTTTAAACATTTCTTTCTGTCTTTCCTTCTTGCTTCTCTCAGCTGACTGACTCCCCAGAATCTGCTCCAAAGATGAAGAGGAGTTTCTTTGCTGCCAGGGACCTCTACAAATACCGTCACTGCTACCCGGTACATGCATACACACACTCACACGGACACAAACCCTGATATGATTGTGGTGCCATCGATACCCAAGAATGTGGAACCACAGTGCACACAGTTGCTTTCACACACAAACACACAGATAAAATTAAGACTCCATGTGTGATCCTCTTGATCTTTGTGTGTGCCTGTGTGTAGAACTACAAAAGATCCCGGCAACCCAATGAGTACCGAAACCTGCGCTTCTACCTGAACAAGATCCCTCTTGTACCTGATGGTGAGCTCATACACAGGTGTACACACACACACACACACACACACACAGACACACTAATATACACGCTTTATGCACACAGCCCCATGCTGCTTTGGAAGTGATGAGAAGTGATGTTGGCTTTGGTTTTAGTCAGTCTCGCTTGTTTTAAGGTCATGTTTGTCTGGGAAAGTAGTAAATAAGTGGACTGATCCAATGTTTTAACATACTCTCTCTCTCTCTGTCTTGCTCTTTCTCTCTTACAGACAGATGTATACACACACAATCACACACACACTCAATAAAATATACGTGACAGCTAATTAGCTCTGTCTCCTCCTCAGGTATCTATATAGAGGAGATTCTGTCTAAATGGCGAGGCGACTATGACAAACTGGAGCACAATCACACTTACATTCAGTGGTGAGACATTTCTGTTGTGATGTTTATATACATTATGTGTGATTGCATCAACTCCTTGTGATTGATTGGATCGTTGATTTCTTCTAGAATGGATGTGAATTCGACTGTTGGCTAAGCCCTGTCCCATTTAGTTACCACTACAGTCTCCAGTTGACTTTATTATTATATCCAGCAGTGTCATTTTGAAAAGGGAATCTTGCACAAAAAGAGTCTTGATTATGAGCTTTAAAATGCTATAAATATGAACATACATCATATGGTGCTAACACAATGAGGCTAAAATGGCAAGAACCTCACAATTTGATGGTCTCTGTAGAAGACATGAGAATAAAGAAACCTGGTATCACCAGTATGATAAGGAGAAATGTATGAACAGGATGTGATTTTAACTAAACAGTGGCTGTGCTAGCCGTGAAAAATGCTCTTTTGCCATGTAACCTGCAAACCGAAAATCTATTATAGTTAGTTAATGATATGCTCTTTAGTCTAGGAAGTAATACTACGATACAAATTAAGTTAGTAAGCTAGATTTCGTAGTTGGACACGGTATCAGTGCAGCTTCCATGAGAGCACCAAACACACCGTTTAGTCCATTCTTTATACTTTAGCACTAGGATTCTTGTAACAATATTTTAAAAATTCATCATATTTTATATTATCTTATATTTGTATTGTAATTTTTAAAAATCTTTTTTACGGCAGGCTGTTCCCATTAAGAGAACAAGGGCTCAACTTCTACGCATATGAACTGACTCAGGAAGAGATCAAAGTATGACACACACAAGTAAACATACTGTATATACATATAGACTCTGTGTAGAGTCTCAGTGTTGCTACCATAGCTACTGCCTGTCTGATTTGTTTGGACTTCCTGATTGTTTTAGTGCTTTCAACGAGTGAGTGACTTTTGCTTCCATTCAACAAGAAAGATTAAAAAAAAAAAAATGTTTTCATCAGTAAATGGGTGCATTCCTTGTATAACGCAGTCACCCATGTCCCTCAAAAGGGAGAAAACCAGCATCCTTAAAGAAAGATTTGGTTCTTAGTTTCTCTCTGGTTATGTGAATTTGTTTCAGAATTAATTTAAGCTTCATTGTTAATGAGAGCAAAGATAGATGTGTTTTGGGTGAAGCAAGAGTTCATTTATACAGATTCCATGTCCTTATACTCCACATGATTGTCATCTGGTCACCCAAAATGCCAGACAGAATGATGGTACTGTTTGTTCTGATGTACTGTGTTTAATCCTTTCAGGAATTCCAAAGTACGCGTGAAGCTAAGCGGAGATTCCTGGCGGCGTATTCCCTGATGTTGGACTTCTATGGCATCAAACTGCTGGATAAGAGCGGAAATGTCGCTCGGGCTTCCAACTGGCAGGAGCGCTTCCAGCACCTTAATGAGTAAGCATACACACATAAACACTTTGTGCAGCAGCTTAGGGATATAAAAATCCAGCCGGAATTTGTGTGAACTTAACGCTCGGTTGCCAATTGCTGCTGTTGTATCCTTTAGCAAGGCAATTACTCTAAAGCATATGCAACTTAATTGTTCTTCCATCAGCAGCCAAATGTGAAACAGCATGTTTTAAGTCAACAAACAGATGGTTAAATGGTAACTTAAAAAGGGATTTTTTTTTTCTTTCACATCCCATTTTGATTTCAATGTTCTGAGTCACTGCGTTGCCAATGAACCACCTGAATGATACATGTGTACTTGTTTAATATGTTTTTCCACTCAGCCCAGCAAGGTTATAACTAAGTCACCAACTTTCTCAAAAGCATCTGCTTCTGCCATAAAAATAGATGCTCAATACAGTTTTATTCCTTTCTCATTAAGTATCCACAAAGACATCTGTATCTGGTGCCTTGTGGTCCTAAGATTTTTCTCAGGCCAAAAAACCATCAGAAACAAACCATTCTTGCAACAGTATGATATATGCAGTCTTTTGCTTTTTGTTTATTAGTTTATTCACATTTTAGTCATCTGACTCAGAATCATCAAAAACTAAAGAGGGTTTGCTGTGGTTTTGTAGAAAAACTTTCTCAGTCTGAGGCTAGTCGCCATCTGTAATGTGAATAGTTACCATGGTTACAGGACCCATCCTCATCTATTGTGGGGTTAGCAAAAAAGGCTCTGTTTACCTATTTATATCACTTTGCTCTTCAGTAATACAACAAAAAGAATAAACCAGCAGCTAAAAAATAAAGATGAATTTAGTAGTTTCCAAATTTGTGAACATAAAGAGGAAAATAGTCAACAATCTACTTTAATCCTGTTGACATTCATACATTCAACATTGCATCTGCATCCACAGCCCTTGATAATGTTACATTAGCTCATGCAATGTTGAATGGCACGCTCTTGCAGGCTTTTACAACTTTCATCATAGTTTTTTTTTGTTTCATTTAAATAAAAAAAAGTCAACAGTTTCTGGTGACAAAATCAACACAATACATGTGATATAATCATGTTGCAATTTTCGATGATCTATCAGTTTTCTACCTCCTTAACTTGCTTCTCCTGTTTTTTAAAGGTCCCAGCACAACTACCTGCGGATCACTCGCATCCTGAAGTCCCTGGGCGAACTGGGCTATGAGGCCTTCAAGGCCCCTCTGGTTCGTCTCTTCCTGGAGGAGTCACTGTGCCACAACACTCTTCCAAACATGCAGCACAGTGCCCTGGAGTACTACGTCTATACCATCCGCCTGCCGGCAACACGCAGACGCCTTCTTCGCTATGCTAGCCAGCACTATAAGCCTGCCCATGCCTTCCTCTGGGGTCCACCACCTAAAAGGCGAGCCGGAGGTGATGGTGCCGGAGGTACCGTGGGTGCTGGAAGTAGCGGGATCAGAGCGCCTGCTCCAACACCAGAGCAACAGAGGAGAGAGGAGGAGAGCACCACCTCCACTGCTACAAGAAGTGGGATTATTGTGTCTTCCCATGATGCCATGATGTGCCAGAACCAGGCTGGAGGAGGACTGAAGGGCTGTGCAGGACTCGGGTCTAACGTGGCCGGACTGGAGGGAACATTGATGATGGTGGGAGCTAGAGGAGGGAGGAACGAGTACACCGAAGTCGTT
This sequence comes from Istiophorus platypterus, assembly GCA_016859345.1. Taxonomy (NCBI): domain Eukaryota; kingdom Metazoa; phylum Chordata; class Actinopteri; order Istiophoriformes; family Istiophoridae; genus Istiophorus; species Istiophorus platypterus. The sequence continues at coordinate 22,400,242 of CM029124.1, forward strand.
CCTTTGTAGGAAGTATCAATTGAGCTTGAATGATATCAGGTTTTTACGCAGAAAAACAGCTGTTTTTAATATGAACCAATTGAATTGTAAAGACTGAAAAAGAACTTTATTCTTAGCAGATCCCATAAGACTCTGAAATCAAGGGTCAGGAGAGTAAAACACATTAATAGTTATAGCTTGGAATCTGAAGTGTCAGATGAATTAATTCAGGTTAAGGGCTTACCATAAACTATGATAGTACTTCAGTGCAGATTATTCAATTTAACTGTATTAATCATTATGATGTGGGACTGAGGTGTTTAGGGAGGGGGGAGGTCATGTCCTGAGCCAAGCTAGACGATCTCTCCTTGGACCAAATCCCAAAACCATCTAAATCAGGAGAGACCCAAATGTGTGTTGCCCGGCTTTTCCTCATTAGGGCCATGAACATGAAACCAGTCAGAGAAGATGGCCTTATTTAATGTCATGTTTTGGAACTTTGACAGGTGTGAAATGTGGTTACTGATTCAAAGGTACCTGCTGATTGGTCTGTTGGTCATGTGATGGTTTTGGGAAACCGTCCTGCTTACTCAACAAACACTGTATCTGGAGCTCCTCTCACTTTGTACAGCCGCTGTAAAGTGAAACTCACAATGTGAAAAAGGAGAAAAGGGAGAAGATCTTTTTCCTCTTTATTTCAAACTTTGTGAAGTGACATTCGGGGCAGGAATGAGAGGAGGCTGAGAGGGACAGTGGCGGGTTAGTTTGTCATAGCAATACCTGGAAACCATATTTGTGTGAGATACACTAAAGCAGGCACAACTCATTATTTATCTGCTCTGCAAGTTGAAGGAATCTGCTCCATCTGAAAATTGTACAAAACTATGGAGCAAAAGCAAAAAAACTGCTGGTGACTTGCGTTCTACAAGAAAGAGTTGATTCAAGTGAATTATCGTTTTGGGGGATGGAGTGTGTAGGGATATTGACCTGCACTGTGTTTTGTCGAGAGGTGTTAAAGTCAATGAGGGATAACAACAGAATCACCTCTTTGTACGAAGCAACGCGGTTCAACATCACCTCATATTATAGCCTCTAAAATGATCATACAGTAGAATCAACATTACTTTAACAGTTTCATCAAAACAGTATTAAATTAATGAAGGAGGATTCATTACAGATCTGTTGTGTTAGACTACATTAGTTATAGTTATGTGGACCTAATAAACTAGCATCTGAGTATAATATCCAGCAATAGGTCAAAGAAAAAGAGCCTGCTGCAGTTTCAGGGGAAAGGGGGCAGTGTCATTTCTCTTTCATAATTTAGGTTATGGTCTCTCTCTTAACCCCAGTTTCTACTTAAAGTAATCATATTAAAATTTCAGATAGATAAAAAACTAATTTGAGTCCGAATAAAAATTCTAACATCTGCTGGTATTGGTAGTTTATGGAAGATATTTTTTGCCGGTACTGATGGAGCTACCTTAGCTCGCTAGTGTTAGCAGCAGTGGTTATCAAATCACTGTAGTTTAGGCGGCCATTTTTTTTAAGGAAATTAAATTCTTAACAAATAAAAACTATCCTGTAATAATTTGAATTCATTCTATGTAGCATAATTGTAAAGTATGTTGTAGAATTTAAGTTCCTTGCATTCGCTGTGACTCCACCGTGCCTCACTAATTAGCAAGCTAATTTGGGACTTCAGATCTGTCGTTGCCATGATATAATTGCAGGCAGTTTTTGAAAGGCAGAAAACAGCCTCACCTTTATCAACATTTTGTTTTCATGTATGTGTTAGATCCAAAATGCCTCCGGACATTTTTACTAAGATGAGCTTTTTTCATGATGATTAACCTTTCAGTGCAGCTTGCTAGTTTCCTCAGTGTTGTATTAACTACTATATAGTTAAGGCTAACAGGGCATGCAATAGATCAGAATGCATCTTATGAACCCTTCCCAAATTAAACTGTATTTGAAATTTCAAATTAAATAGTGACAGCCCTACTGTGGTTTTAATGGCCAACAGGCTGATATTTTGGACAAAATCATCCATGATAGTTTGTGAACAATAAGAGAACAACTCCAATATGGCTGCCACAAGGTGTATTGTGTCACCTGAAAGTCTTTTATACTTAACTGACCAAGGTGATTGGATGTGGACTAAGAATGAAGATAATGTGTCAGACAGGTGATGTGTTGTGTGTCGCACTTTTTTGAGAATCTGTGTCTTCCGATTTTGGAATTCTCCAAATCATTCATCTACGTATATAATCTAAGAATTGTCAGGAACTTCACGAACATGATTGATTGATATTGACTAAGCTTGCAATAATTTGGCTAAATGACATTTGAAATAGAACACCTATATTCTGTGTTATGAATATGTAATTTTCAACCAGGCTACACATACAGTAATAGGTGTTGGCGCTGGTGACTTCTTTGTAGAAGTGCAGCTGCTGATATTTTTGTTAGATATTCTGTATCTCCAAATTTGTACATCTACCTGCCAAAAAATATTTCCCTTAGGTCTTTACTCTAATGAAGGTGCAGGAGCAATTAGCATGTAGACTGTTATTATAACTGAACTTTCCACTGACAGCCACACTTTTATTTTTCTTTAATTAAGATTGCCAGCTTCCCAAGGCAGGGCGAAGCAGATTTTACACTCACCTCTGAAAAGCTGTTTAATCATCATATCGTCTCAGCATCACATCTCTCATGTTTAGTTGTTATTAAAAAAAACAACTATATATATATATATATATATATATATATATATATATATATATATATATATATATATATATATATATATCAGCCTGAAGTTAAGGCAGTTTTGTCAAATTCTAGGCATCATTTCACCCACAGACAACTGGGTTCCTGGTTGCAATAGATAGTTAGCTGTGAAATTAAAAGCCATGTGAGGTGCAAGAAAGCAATGATGTATATGATCGGGATTCTGTCGCTTCTTCCTGACTTTTTCAGTTGTTCTTCCTGTAAGAGAAGGCCTTGTTTTTCATTATCTGACAAGGTCTCTTATTCACTCCCCAGCCAAGTGTATCTGATATACTGTAATTGTAAAAATGACTTTTCAGGTGAAATGTGTGATAACATGGGCTCAAGTATCTGAATTTTTAGCATATTGTATGTACATATATGTGTGGGAGTGTGTGTATGTGATATTCTTAAGTGCCTCTTTTGTATTTTTTATGTTTATCTGTAAGTTGTAAGAAGTGTATTTCCAATCTACTTTCCTGTGCATCTTGTTTTTGTAGAGCATTTTGATATTTACATTATTGTTTTCATCATAGTCATACACAGTACATTGTGAGTAGTGTTTATGTACAGTAACATTAGGAGTATAACCTATAAGAACTGGTATAGAGGAGAGGTTAATAATATAATATATAATACTTGAAATAGTTTGTATCAAGCTTATTAATTAAAATGTAATTGTTATTTAGATGACTATTCACTATGCTTACTGAACCTCTCAGTGATCTTCAGCATAGATGGTTCATAATAACTTGATTTTTCCCCTAAAATGTGAAATAAAATCGATTTGCATTAAGAATTTTGCCAACTGGAATGAGTGTAAAGAAAGTGAGCACTGTGCATTACATGAAGATTAAAGCTGACGAGCACATACAGTATTTGTCAAGTGCAGGGCTGTTCTGGAAGCAGGAGTACCTCATTGGTTGAGATAAGTCTCAGTGGTTGGATGACAGCTGTTCAAAGGCTGAACAGCTATCACTGGTAAATGAGATCACTGTTGAAGATTAAACATGCAAAGAGATTCACTTTCAAACACTGAATATAACTAAGATTATCTGCCTGACTTCTGAAATGAAAGTGACATCAGAAGCTCTATTCTGACTGGAACTAATGCAGTATTAATATGCACATCAATGCTACATACAATCACATGCACCGCAAAACAAAGAAAAAAAGCAAAAGACAGGTAAATAACATTTTGTTATGTAGAAGCTCATTCAAAAAACAAAGTGTTGTGCAGCTAATTTCTCAAAGCCTAGCACTGTTTATTGTGACCAAACAGCCATTCTAGAGCTGGAAACATGGCAGAAGATTATTGAAATTTACAAAAACCCCAAAATAACTTACTGCCTCCAGTACACACAGACTGTGGTCAGTCTTGACTCAGCCACCTGTCTGGGACTGGAGTTGGACTGTCACTGACTCATTTGAGCAGGGACTTAAGCCACAACATTTCCACCAGTCATTTTTAGTTACCTTTTGTCTTTCACTAATCAACAAATGTGGAGGAACTTATATGCTCATATTTGTGACTCCTGTTTGCTCACACACTCTTATTTTTAATGCCAGCATATAAACCAGAAAACAAATGCATATAAGGTCTTCAACCTCCTTAGTCCATTATTTCTCTCAAAATGTTCACATTGTTATCTCACATATACACACACATGCAAACATATGGAATATTGTTTTGTACTGTAGGTGAAGGTGGGTAATTGAGTACTGTTGTGTTCCACTTTCTGTTTTTTATGTGTAACTGAACTTTCATCTAACTGCCCTTGGTGAAGGTATTTCATTGCTAGGTGATGGTTTTGCTTTACAAGGAAAGTTTGGCAACAGGAAAGGGGCATTTACCCAAGAGTGTCCAGTATCACAATAGTCTTCTTGCAGATGGGTTTGTTAAATAACCATCACAATGGCTTGGAGTATATAGTTGGAATGAAATATGTTTGTTTAGCTTTTCTTTATAGTAATAGTTCATAAGTTAATGACCAACATGTTTTCAGAGGGCCACGTTTATTCCTGGAAGTTCACTGAACAGTGTCATATTATGCACTGCACACTGTAGCTGTAGAGACCTACACAGCCTGTGTTACTCTTTCTTGATAACATGTCAACATGAGGATGAGCAACTTTAGTATAATTTCATTTCTCAATCGTGATCACAGCAGTTATGAGTTTTGCTTGGAAATCTGCATTAAATTGTTATGAATTTTATTTGCATAAATCATTGTTAGTTTATCGTAACATCATCTTTTTTCATTAGATAATTATACAGTCATTTGCAGTGGTGTCTAGACAAGAGATAAACGTTCTTGTTGGCAGGCCTCAAAACATCAATGCAAATTCATAAAGGGTTAAATTATACTGTGACAAATACACTACTGACAAGGGGACAAGCAAATGAATAACAGCAGGGTTAAAATGCAGCGTCCAGCATATATATGACCTGTAAAAGCATTCACAAAAATTACATATTGCAACAGTTTTCATTTGTCAGAAAGCTTGACATTGTTTATCTAAGTGTATAATGTAGTCTGAATGTATTGTTAATAATTCATTTTGTACTCAGCCATTCCTGAAACTTCTCACAATCAATCATGTGACGTCAGGGCCTTCCAGGGCCAAGACAAGAAAGAAAAACACTCTGATTCTCCAGTGCAAAGGACAAATCTGTTGCAGCAGGTGTGCCAGCTGAATAATAGGATTAAAGGTCTCAGTAAAGGGAGCTGGAGAGGCACTAGGAGCCACATATTATGTGAATAACAAACCAACTGAAGACCTCTCTCAAACAAGAAGTTGGGAGATAATACGAGGGATACAATCAGAAAGCTTGCTGCCATCCTGAGAGGGCTTAAGCACAAAGATGTGATGGCCAGAGTCTTCAAAGAATGTGAGATCTATTGTAATGTGACTCATCTCACTCCTACTGAACCTTTCTTCTTTTCCCATCAGTGACTTCATCGATCCCTCCGCTCCTCTTTACTGCTGTTGATCAGTGTTGACAAGAAAGCATGAGATACTAGAGATGAGGCATCAAGGGAGCGGCTTCTCATGGTTCCTAACGTCACTAATATGAGAGGTATGATGCACATGTGATGCATTTCTAAAAATATATTGAGAATGAAAATTTTTGGTTTATTCTGTCTGTATGACAAATGATGACTGCTCTCAAGTGTGCCTGCTCTACCATATTTCTGTCAAGCCTGTGATTAGCCCTGATTTAGCTTGGACTGGGGAGCTTGTCAAGTCTGGCTGACTTCAGAAAATCAACATGTTGAGCTCCAAGCGGAGGCTTATGGGAGCACAAAGACCAGAGTGTACACACACAGTTATGAGGATACTGGAGTGTGTAATGAGAAGGATGAGAAGGAAGGAGATTTTAAAAAGTTGGAAAGTTGAAATTATACATTATTACAATTATGATGAGGTATAAATATATTCTTGTAATGAAATCTTTTGTCAATATTATTTTCTCCCTTCGTATCCTATTAATACTGAAAAGTCCATGTAAAAGAACTCGATGAGATCACATGAAATTATGCTGTTGTTAAGCAATGTATTGTTCATGCGATTGTCAGTCTATGGGCCACTTTGGTTAACAAAAGTCACGTTCAAAGTTTTATATTAAGTGTGTGTTCTGTCATCGTTTCCTCATTCATCTAACCTTTAGAGGTTAGGGCTCTGAGATTTGATTCTGTTACCATTGTAGACTGAAACCCCATCTCATTATAACAAGAACAGCTTCTCCTTTCTGAAAACCTTCTCACGAGCAGGTCTGTAATGAGTGTTTTAGTAAATTCTAACAACATACATGTCATTGTGTTTGACAAAATGTGAAGGTAAGCTTTATCGCTATCATGAGATGCAAGAGATGATGAGTGCTCAGCACGGGGCCTTCCTCTTGTCATAGGTTGAAATTTTACTGAGTGATTGCATGTTTCTTTGCCAGCTCACTTTTCATATTTGACACCGATTAATGTTAATGTAGATCCTCCAAACAAGATTAGTCTTTGCGAATATCTGATATGAGTAAGGTTTCATAAAAGCATTCAATCCTTAACTCATTATGTGGTCTAAGCTACTTTGAGTCCAAACAACATAACCATCGAATTTGTGCAGATCAACCTGAGAAATCAAATGTTTTTTAGAAGTTGGAGGATTAAATAAGACTTGAAAATAGCAACATCACACCACGGCTCACATCATTACTCGATAGTGTTGAGGCAAGAGTGTGTGGGTTTGTATATATAGTGTATCTCCTCCGTGCACACTCACCTGAATATTGGCAGAGTGAGGCTGCCTTCCATAATGTGCACTCAGGCAGAAAAAGAGTGTGCATTGAAGCAGTGTGGGGCTGTTTGGTGATTAGTGTAGAGATATTTTTGGCTTGTTAACATGTTGGTAGGTGACTAAAAGAAAAAATGAAATCATTCCTCTTTGTATCATATAATGTGAAAACTGGTGGAGTATGTATGTGTGTAAAAGATGCTAAAAGGATATGTAGAGTCGAGTGAACCGCAGTGTCAGGTGATAATACACTGGGGTTTTATTACATGCTGTCACTTTAACATTACACATATCCATTTGATCCACGATTAATGTACAGTATTGATTAGTGTGGCTTTAAATGACAAGGTAGCAAAATATGATGGGGGTTTAAAAGAAGACATGTAACCGTTTTCCTCAAACTCTGTGGCTGAGTCCTAAGGGCTAGAATGTTTCCATTTTAGAGACATGACAGCCCATGTTTATGCACCAAACGTTTTTCATCTTAAAAATGCATTTGAACATTCCTCTCCCACATTATGTTCTCCCTCAACATCCTGTTCTAGACATTAAATTATGCAGGGGAGATATACCAGAAAAATGCTATTTCCCTGTTTCAGCTTGCCCAGAGTTGTGTCATACATCTTTAAACTTCCCAGGGGTTGGTGTGCAGCCCAGATTCTTCTTCCAGTTGACAGCAGCCCACTGAGGACGTTTTTAGGGTCAGCAGTGCTTTGAGCTAGCTCCTAACCTAAGCATGCTAACCATATCAACAAAAACAATGGTAACATGCACATGTCGCATGAAAATATCATGTTTATCATATTTATTATTGTAGTTCTGCATCTTACCAACATTTACTAACATTACTAACATTGTTACATTTTTACTAACATATGTTCCTAACATTTGCTTTTATGCGCTTAATAAAAGAACAGCTGAGGCTGATGGCCCAAAATACTACAGTTCACCTGGAGGACACGTCCGTACCAGATTTTATGGCAATGCATTCAATAGCTGTCAAGACATATAAGTCTTTACCACAAATGTCAACTCCACTGTGGCTCGGGGGGGAAATCATAGTGGGTCAGGGATGTCTCTCTTTACCGCAAATTCTAAGTACTGTTCAAATATAAAGAAGAGAAATATATAATTGATCTGTGATAATCTGAACTGATTCAAAATTCTCAGTGAATAAGCTGTGAACACAGTGAGAAGTCATAAGACCCTGCTTTATACTCCAGCGCGGGTGTTCCTAAAATACACTGTCAGTGTGATCTATCGCTGCCTTATTTGCCTAGAAGGAAACTATCAAGCTGCATAGAACAGATAATCATTACACCAAATCATCTGAGAAGTAAAGTATGTTGGAAGCATTTTGTAATTATTTGTGGGTTCTATTCAAATCAACTAGAACAAATTATGTTAGTGCTAAATTCTTCAAATTTTTTTAAACTGATAGCCCTAACATTTAATACATCCTAATGACGTGTTTTAAGTTCAGTCTTATGGGAAGGAGAATTATCCTTGTATATTATGTTTCCAATCTTATCATCTCTTGGATTATGCTGTGTCCTCCTTTTTTAAGCTACAGGATTATACCGTGTTATACTGTGTAAGCTTCCTTTTTTAGTTAAACACAGTATATGTTCACGCTGTTGAACCTTCCTATGCTTGCACTCTGTTTGCCATTTGCTTTGTGTCATATGTGTGTATGTGTGTGTGTGTGTGTGTCTCCAGTTTGGCACTTCTTGCTGCATTGTTGCCCAACAACAGATGGTGTCTCCATGTGCTTCCTGTCCTCTTATTTTCCGTTTCCTCCCAGCATGCCGCCGTGCCTTTAAAAAGGTACTTTACAATATTCTCCTCTCACATTCTTGAGGGAAGATTGTGAAAGTTCAGATACCACCGGAGACTGATAATTGCTGCCACTAACTTATTGTCACAACAATATGTCTAAAGGTCATATCTGTAAGACAGCAGTACCATTTGCTTTTATGTTTTTGACCAGAGGGAGTTGATGCTTGAATGGAGCTAGTTCTGCCAGAAATCCCTGAACAACTTGAGAATAATGAAAATAGTAAAACTTAACTAAAAATTTTCTTCATTCAAATTTCCCAAAAATTCATCCTGAATTACCCAATATATTTGGTATCTTTTGAGAGAAGTTAAACATTTGCTGATTCAGACAGTGCTTGGCTGCAAACTATGTTTGTAATGATGGGCAGAGCTGGAGAGCTCTCAGCATTTCTACTCCTTTTCGTGCTCTGAATTCAAATTTTCCTCACACAAGTGCATGTCAAGATGGGCAGAATGCACATCTCAAAATACTTGTTTCTGTTTGATTTTTATGTATTTTGCATAAAGAAACAAGATGTATCCTAAGGTGATTAAAACAGTGAACCTTTCATTGTTCTTCAGGTGAAGTACAGGTTCTTGTTTTGCTACAACCAAATCACAGCGTGTTTCCCTCATTCAATAGTTCCATACACACTGCAAAGATTCCTATAAACCTGCTATGGTTTAGAAGATTAATGAAAGTCAGACATGGGCTGTGACTGAAAATTTCATTGTTCACTCTAATACATTACAGACACTCATAGGCTAGTCACTAGTGGGCGTTAAATTGACTTAATCATCATCAGTTTACATCTTCAGAGGTGTAGAGTTGCAAAAAGAGCTATAGAATGTGATACATTTTTTATGGGATTTTAGGCAGAGATCAATGAATATCCCATGGACTACTTTTTTCATTGAACTGTAGAAATATTTCAGTGAACTATATAAACCATAAACCATGCAATAAAAGACTTGTAAAAGCTTAGTTCTGTTTCTGATCGACAACGTTTTAATGTTCAATAATAAATCAAAAATCATTTATTATATTTTATTCTTGAGGTTTTTGGGGGTTTTGAATCTGCAAAATAGAAAACATTTTATTCCTAACTGAAAATAAAAAATTGAGCGTCTTTTTTGATGATTGGGTCACTTCAAAGCTCTCATGGGCTAATTCCTAACACTGCAGAGGTGTACTACTTTCTAATATGTCAGTCCTCATAAAGAGTTTGCAAATTGTCATTAATGTCAGGGAAACACTAGCCAAAGAAATTTTTCACAGCAAGGAAGCCCAATCTTTGTTCTTATAACTGATCTCTACATGATTTATTATTCATGAATTTTCAATAAAGCTACAGTTCATCAAAAGACCCTTTAGACAGGGGGCCTGGTTAGGAATATACACTTCAAATTGGAGTACTGGAGTCACTGACAGCTGAGGTTGATGGCATCGTCTGCATGGATCAATGCCTTTTTTTATTTATACATTTATTTAGTTCTTGTTTTTATTTTCAACAAACTGATTGGTATGAAATATCCTGACTCTGCAGGCTTTCTATGTGTTGTGTTTCAGTCTCGACGACATGCCGAAACTATAATCACTTTGGTTTCGAGGTGTGGGGATTTGTGGTAGAAACTACAGCTGAAGCAGAAAGCTCCACTTCTGCTTTCTGAGGTGCAGAAAACGGGAACTTCTTGTTATTTATTTATTTATTTATTTTACATACTGGGATAGCAATTGTGACTCGTGGCTCTGGTTTCAGCCATGCACTCACTCTTTCACGGTGGTATTTTGGGAAACTATCAAGACAGATTTCTTAGAGACACAGTGATGTGCAAAAACCAGTCAAGCAAAAATCCTGAATCTCTACTGGACATAATTCACTTTTATTCAACCTTGAATTCAGCCAAACATAATAACATCTTAAAACTCGGAAATTACACTTGTGCAGCAGTGATGTATTTCTCTATGAGGCCTTTTTGTGACGCTATGGCTCCATCTTGTGGTAACTGCTTGGACATCAATCTTTCTATAAAGCGATATACAAAAGTATAAAGGTGACTAATGTATGTTTATATTTGTCCTTTTATTTTGTGTTTTTCCAGCTATACCGCTAATTATTCCCTACTGCAAATAGTGTAAGTACCCAATCTAAATAAAAGCCCACTGTGTATATCAAAGCTGCTATTTTTTATAGCTTAAATACTTTATGTGCAAGCATCAAGTAAGCACAATAAATAATAGGAAAATACAGTGATAACTGAAAGTAAACATAAATAAAGCAGTATATAACAGAAATTAGCAAAACAGCAGTAGAACACAAAATGAGAAGATAAACAGTACATGCAGTATGATAATATGTTTAAAATACTGTACATAAAATATAAGATGGAAAAAAATACCTCTTATATGACTTACGCCATTTTAGCATTAGGGCATAAACCTTAAAGTGATAGAGGAAGTATAGTTCGACCATTTCACAGTCATTCTCAGCAGGAGTTTGCTCAGTTGCTCAGTATTAAGTGACCTGATTCAAGGGTTTGGGGGGTGACACAGGGCACAAAATTTTAAAAAGGGAGGCATATTTTAGGATAGACTAAAAATGTATTAAAAAACCCAAATTAAACCCCGGTTCTTAGCAATAATGATTTTTACATTAATAATAATTCAAATGTTTTATTCCATGTAATAAATGAACGCCAAATAAACAACTTTAAATATTCTTATATGAGATAATATCAATTAATAGCCACAATTTGTACCTTAATAGATCCTACTGGCACAGACAGACGTCAGCCCCTGGAGACAGGCCCCCCACTGCTCGTACTTAGGGTCCCGGGCCCTGCCCCTGCTCACATGATAACAGGTGGATACAGAGGAGTTTAGAAATCGTTGTTTATAGACAAACACTAAATCAAAGATTATGAGGTTCTCAAAAAGGCAATATTCAATTTATAGATGTACAGCAGGTAAAATAAGTATTGAACATGTCACCATTTTGCTCAATAAAAATATTTCTTACGGTGCTATTGACATGAAATTTTCACCAGATGTTGGTAACAACCCAAGAAATCCATACATACAAAGAAACCAAAACAAATACATTCAGAAATTAAGTTATGTGTAATAAAATGGAAGGACACAGGGAAAAGTATTGAACACGCTTAGTGAAATTTATTTAATACTTTGTACAAAAGCCTTTGTTGATAATTACAGCTTCTAGATGTCTCTTGTATGGAGAAACTAGTCACATGCAATGTTCAGGTGTGATTTTGGCCCATTCTTCCAAACAGTCTTCAAATCTTAACGGTTCCATGGGCCTCTTCTATGAACACTGATCTTTAGTTCTTTCCATAGATTTTCAATGGGATTCAAGTCAGGTGATTGGCTGGGCCATTCCAGCAGCTTTATTTTCTTTCTCTGAAACCCATTGAAAGTTTCCTTGGCTGTGTTTGGGATTATTGTCTTGCTGAAATGTCCACCCTCATTTCACCTCCAGCATCCTGGTAGATGGCAGCGGATTTTTATCAAGAATGTCTCGGTACATTTTTCCATTCATCCTCCCCTCAAATATATTAAGTATGTCAGCACCGTCTGCTGAAAAACAGCCCCACACCAGGATGTTCCCACCTCCAAACTTCACTGTTGCTATGGTGTTTTTGGGGTGATGTGTATTATGGCATCCAAAGAGTTCAATTTTGGTCTCATCTGATCAGACTATATTCTCCCAGTATTTCACAGGCTTGTCCAAATGTTGTGCAGCAAACTTTAAGTGAGCTTCAACGTGCTTTTTCTTTACCAATGGAGTCTTGCATGGTGAGCGTGCATGCAGGCCATGGCGGTTGAGTGCATTACTTATTGTTTTCTTCGAAACAATAATACCTTTCTGAAGTTCTTTACAAGTGGTCTTTGGCTCTTGGACAACTCTTCTGATAATTTTTTTCACTCCTCTGTCAGAAATCTTGCGAGGAGCATCTGGTCGTGGCCAGTTTATGGTGAAATGATGTTCTTTCCACTTCTGGATTATGGCCTCAACAGTGCTCACTGGAACATTCAAAAGTTTAAAAATCCTTCTGTAACCGATGCCTTCAGGATGTTTTGCAACGATAAGGTTGTGAAGGTCTTGAGAGAGCTCTTTGCTTTTACTCATCATGTTTCTTGTGTGACACCTTGGCCACCTCCTTTTTATAGACCATCAGTTGGGATTGAACCAGCTGATATTAATTTGCATTGACAAGGGGCAGTATTGCTTTCTAATCATTGACAGATTTCAGCTGGTGTCTTGGCTTTCCAGGCCTTTTTGCACCTCCTTTTCTTCATGTGTTCAATACTTTTTCCCTGTGTCATTCCATTTTATTACATATAACTTAATTTCTGAAAATATTTGTTTTGGTTTCTCTGTATGTGTGGATTACTTGGGCTGTTACCAACATCTGGTGAAAATGTCATGTCAATAGCACGTTTGGAAATATATTTGCTGAGAAAAATGTTAATGTGTTCAATTCTTATTTTACCCACTGTATATGTTACTAACAGGAAGCTCACATGACCTCAAGTTCGAATCTGGAACTTTTGTTGTATAGTGTTCCTATATCTCCCCCCCAATTTCCTGTCACGTCTCTACTGTAAATACAGTAGAGAGCATAGAATGCCCAGAAAAAATACTTGCAAGAAGAAGAATGTAAATGTAATTCAATATGTGATATGATTACGAAGACTGAAAGTCACTTGACAGGGTTCAGCACTGTTCATGACACCAGTGTAATGCATGGTAGTGATGACTTCTAGTGTTCAACAGCGGAAATCCCATCCATTTCAGCCAGTGATTACGCTGGTTTTATACCAATTTCAGGTTTGTCTTGATCTTACAACTTCCATTTTCAAGTACAGTGACTCCCGGGTCACACTGACCACTGAACAAATTTCACAGTCATTCCCCTTTAAACAGTCACTTCCTCCCTTCCTATGTATTTATGACAAATTGTATATTTTTAGTCCTAGAATAGCAGACTTGCAAGTACACACACAGACAACACCCACTGTTTCTGCTTCCTCTGTACGTCTTTCCTCCTATTGGCCCTTAACCATACAAACCTTTCACCCACACAATTATAGACACACTTGCACACACACAAAAATCACAGCATAATGACACATATCGGACACGAATATTAATGTTGTCACTTTATTAATTAGTATCAGCTTTCTGGAGAAAACAAATGAATGAACTTTCAAGTTGGTTTGTTTTTTCCTAAGGATAAAGAAAAGTAAAAGTGAAAGTAACAAATCTGAATACAATAAAACACTGAGCAGTCATTCAAATTACTATTAACACTGTTACATTGTATATGATAATTTTCCATCAATTTCATCCCATTTCCTCCATTCTTTCCTTTTGCTGGGCTGCTGCTCTCCATCACATACGCTGAACTGTGTGTGTCCGCTCCCCAGTGGGACTGCCATGACCGAGGTCGCTGGGTCAGGGAATCCAGCCAATCAGAGATGTGCCACTCCCTGTTTCCTGTTCCGAATGGCAAGCATTCCCCAGCAATTCAAGCAAGGATGTCAGTGGAATTGCACAAATCCTTTAGTTGAAACTCTAATAATTCTTTATTTACACAGGCCACCAGCCACTTACATCAAGACCAGTTTAACACTGTTGATCTCCTTTTTGCAGATGAGCATGAAGACATAGTTCCACAAAAGCAACGTGGCATTGCAATGCTGTAAGTGTGTGTGTGGTCTCCAAAACTTAATGTCATATTTAGCTGTACTGAGGATCGATACTTAGATGAAAGATGTTTGAATTCTTTTCCAGACTTTGGTAAAAGAGGGAGGATTAGCCTCAACATTGAAATGCATGGATCAGTTTCACTTCAGTACATTGAATGCCAGTTTAAACACAGAGTAATTTTTGTTTTGTTTGAAGTTTCACATGTGATTTCAAAGCATCCATCCAGATAATGGCACAATTTCTTGATTAAAACTAGAAATACCATATATTGTGACCCCAAGAGGCTGATAAGCAGATTATTAAAACACGAGGGTAAAATGTGGCAGAGATCCACTTTAAAGTTGAATTTAATTGCATTATAGTAACATAGTTTATTGAGTAAAAATGTACCTACTCCACATATTATCCTTGTTTTATGTTTACAGTGGGATTTGAGTAAAGTAACAGTAAAACATGTCCCGGGTGAATCATATTATGCATGACATATGAAGACTGCACTGAAAGGTCAACGGAAAGAAAAAATAACTTAACTTCTCTCCCTGTTGCTAGTTGAGTTGCTGAGTCAGGCGGTGCAAACAATCCCACTCCCGGCCACCAGGAGCAGACGCCGAGAGTGTAGGATGTTTACACTACCTAGAACTCAGATGTCACAGGGCAACTTTATACAGCATGAGGTTAGCGGCTATTACCATCTAAATCTAAAAGCTGGGAGACGTGGGAGACCTGGGAGTGTCATAGAAGCAGAAACCTGTGTGCAGCAGTGGACGTGGACATGGTTTATTTTCAGGACAATTGTACACCTAAAAATCTGTTCTGTTTCACAAAAACTGTGTACTTACATGGCCAGTTCAGCTGAATTAAGTAAAATGTAATACTTCAAAACATAACCTTTGTGCACTAATCCCCAACCTTTCTCATCTTTGACCCTTAAAACAAGGCAATTTGCTAATGACCACTAATCTATACCTGTGAGTTTTGACCAACTTGACCAAAAAGCTATTTTTGGTCCTTGCTTCTTCTTTTCAGTTTTTACAGGCCCGAAGAGATCAAGTAATTCAGTAAAAAGGAAATCAAATTATTCTGAAGGAAACCTTAGACAGTAAACACCATTTTGTGTAATTTGGCATCTACCATTGACCAAATACCTGTTTTGTTTGGGTCACTTGACCCTTTAATTGGTATCATTTAAAGTCAACACACCCTTATACCTAAATTCACATTTTTACTCTCTTGGGACAGTGTGGCAGGACATGTGTTGGATAACTGCCGGACTCTTCCTTTTCAAATAAACTGGTAGGGGACTTAATTACATCCAAATACTGTAGCACAAACAAATAAAGTGCTGTATCATCTGGACGTTGCTCGGTTTGTCTATATCTCTGGATGTAGAGGAGTTTTTGTGAACTAAACTAAAACTGGGTTTTCCAGCACCAAGGAGGAAACGAGAATACTGTTTAGACAGAAACTGCAAAAAGCACAGCATGTTTTCATTCATGGTATGATGAATGTGGGGGTGGGGGAATAATATTAGAATGTTTCCTTCCTTCCTTCCTTCCCTGTCTGTAGCCCTCTAGTGTATGTTACACCCACTTCTGCTGAACTTCGAGTGATGAGGGGGGAGGAAAAAAAAAAAAGACCAAAATATTCAAGAACAATTTTGTTTCACTTTCCATCTCTTCATCTACCTTGTTCTGTGCTCATCATGTCTTTTGCCTCATTTCCCCCTTCTTCTCATCCTGTTCCTCTTTCACCCCCCCCATGCCCTTGTCTCTCAGGAGAGGATGAAACCGCTCCCATCCGAGGGGAACTGAACTGCAGGAATGGAGACAACTATCACTGCCAGCCATTTCTCCCTGAACTCACACTACTTTCCCTCCCTCCATTTCTGTGGTGATTTTAGATTTGTCCTATTGAAACACATTAACTCCTACTATGAAGTGAGTCATCCTTCATGATCAAAATAAGTTTTGCTCAACAATAGCCAACACATGTTTTGAAAGTCACAGGTTTATTGTTTTGTGTATTTATGCTATAGGGGATTATTGTGAGATTAAAAGTCAGGTAGAACTTTAATCATCCCCAGAGAGGAAACTGCAGCAGTATTAACACAAGATCCATAGCACACAAGGCATTTAAATGCAATAATAATATGATGTAAATTTCTGTTGAGTATACATGATACTACTGACTTAATCATACCAACAGATGAAGGAAAAAGTAAAATCAACAAAAGATCTATAAAAAGGTCATCAGGGACCTCACAGAATTGAATTTAGCAAGGTTCTTCAGAACCTTGAATTTAGCAAGGTTGCTTGAATTTAGCAAGGTTCTTCAGAGAAATAAGGCGCTGCTGGTATTTTTTGCTCAACATATTGGTGTAAAAATCAAAGCTCAGTTTCTTATCCATTATAGTCCCCAATTACTTGGAAGGCTCAGCGATTTATATATACTGACCATCAGTTTTAGTTTTGACAGGGTTGGAATCATGACACCTAAAATTATGATCTTTGTTACATTTAATTATAAAAAGGCTTTTTAAGATCATCTTGAAAAATAACCCATGACAGATCTATGAGACATTTCCTCCTCCTTCAGCCGGCTCACTGAAACCTGTATCATCTGCAAACTTTGCAATGTTAGGTTTTCAATCTGATTGTGGCAGTCATCAGTGTATAGGAAATATAGGAGTGGATATAAATGAAACCCCTTTTAGTTGGAAATGCAAACTGTAACGAGTCAAAAAGTTCACCGAAAGAGTTTATAACCAGTGAAGCGAAGGCTACAGGCCTAGAGTCATTTGGGGTCTTTCGGTGGCCTATGATTTGCAATGGGAACTACTATAGATTGTTTCCATGGCTCCGGTACCCTCTACTAGAAGACTGGCATATGAAAATTAAATTTAAAAATGGGGCCTAATAAATCAGGACAGTGGGAAGGCATATGGCATACCAATGTTGTCAGGGCCTGGGTTTGTTCTAGGTTTACAATTTTAAAAGTATTCACAACACTTACAGAAAAAGGAAGAGACATTGATTGGAGTTCAGTAGGTTGTGGTTAAAACAGCAATTTTGTTACTAAAACCATTAACATCAAACATTGAATAAAACACATTACAAACGCTTACTTTGGGTTTTACCTCCAAATCACCGATTTCTGAACTAAGTTTTTTTTTTTTACAACATATGATTGCCTGAGTTCTAGTTTTTTTTAGTTCTACAGGACTTAAATGTAACAATGTGTTCCGAGATCTCAGCAATTACACTGGTGAATAGGAACTTGTCATAACTAATATAACTGATGGCCAGAAAAGAAAACATAACCCAGGCAAGATAGAAACATAATTTTCCTTTAACCTGATTATCCCTTTATATCTTACAATACTTTAATACCTTCTGTGATCATTCTTTGATTCAGCAGTCAGTGACTTCAGGGACATGGTAAACATCTCGTGTAAGCATCCAGCAGGTGGAATGTAGCGATGGTACTAGCAGTTGGCTGCTGCAAACATCCGACTGAAAGCTCCAGAACCTAAAACCAGCTTCCAGTCAAGGATGTTTACAGTAGCCCTGACTGCCAACCAGCCTGAAAAGGATGATGCAGAACCTATGAAATCACTGAGACACACACACACACACACACACACACACACACACACACACACACAGAAAATGTCCATCTTAAAATTGTATTTAGTCAAATAAGTGGAAATATCTGGCATTGATGTGAGCTAATTCCAGCTGTTTTAGTTTAAAGTAAGGGGAAGGAGTGAAATGTTGAAAAAAGAGAGCACTCTTAATAATTGAAAGATGTAAAATAAGAATCTCAGATCCAGTTTCCACTGGATAAAAGTGAAATGATCAAAGCCCATTTAGTGGATTTGAGAAAGAAAATTTATTCCTACTACTATAAATGGTCTAATGTTAACATGGAAATTTCTTGAACACATAAACTCACTAATATAATCACAGAGACAACATAAACCCAAAATGGAGGTAAAATATAAATAAACACAAAATAACAAAAAAAAAACAAAAACAAAACGTACTGGAAAAATTTAGCTTCTGTCCCACTGCCAACTTGGGCTCAAAGAAACCTCTGGTAACTTTCCTCTACAGCTCTATGGCGTTGTTTGTATCACATCCACTCTTACGGCTGTCTATTCTTATTCCCAAACTTGCAGACTCCTGAGCTTCACTTGAGAGGAACTATCCATCATCACATAGAAGTATAGAAGGCATGTAAAACTGCACTGCTGCTGTTCTTTACAGACCTGAAGCACTGCACGGAACTTTTTCAGTTTCACAACACAGCAGTGTTCGCACAGAACACTACAGCCGTAGAGAGCAGCATCCATTCTTTGTATTTTACAGTAAAGACTCAGTTCTGGACAGTGACCAGCATAGTTAATGGTTTCTACTATGTTTTCTCTCTCCAGCTTTGTCCAGTAAGCATTCGTCAACATGTGACATTCCATCACCTTAACTCCCAACTCTCACACACACACACACACACACACACACACACACAGAAAATGTCCATCTTAAAATTGTATTTAGTCAAATAAGTGGAAATATCTGGCATTGATGTGAGCTAATTCCAGCTGTTTTAGTTTAAAGTAAGGGGAAGGAGTGAAATGTTGAAAAAAGAGAGCACTCTTAATAATTGAAAGATGTAAAATAAGAATCTCAGATCCAGTTTCCACTGGATAAAAGTGAAATGATCAAAGCCCATTTAGTGGATTTGAGAAAGAAAATTTATTCCTACTACTATAAATGGTCTAATGTTAACATGGAAATTTCTTGAACACATAAACTCACTAATATAATCACAGAGACAACATAAACCCAAAATGGAGGTAAAATATAAATAAACACAAAATAACAAAAAAAAAACAAAAACAAAACGTACTGGAAAAATTTAGCTTCTGTCCCACTGCCAACTTGGGCTCAAAGAAACCTCTGGTAACTTTCCTCTACAGCTCTATGGCGTTGTTTGTATCACATCCACTCTTACGGCTGTCTATTCTTATTCCCAAACTTGCAGACTCCTGAGCTTCACTTGAGAGGAACTATCCATCATCACATAGAAGTATAGAAGGCATGTAAAACTGCACTGCTGCTGTTCTTTACAGACCTGAAGCACTGCACGGAACTTTTTCAGTTTCACAACACAGCAGTGTTCGCACAGAACACTACAGCCGTAGAGAGCAGCATCCATTCTTTGTATTTTACAGTAAAGACTCAGTTCTGGACAGTGACCAGCATAGTTAATGGTTTCTACTATGTTTTCTCTCTCCAGCTTTGTCCAGTAAGCATTCGTCAACATGTGACATTCCATCACCTTAACTCCCAACTCTCACACACACACACACACACACACACACACACACACACACACACACACACACACACAAACACATATTGACCATGTAAACACTACTCAACTTTTCTGTTTAGCCATCATACCTACTCCCACAGCTCAGCACACACACACACACACACACACACACACACACACACACACACACACACACACACACTAATTACTTCTTCACACGCAAATGATTGTGGAGGACTCCCATAGTGCCCTCTCTGACCCTGCTCCCCCAACCTAAACTCTCACTTCCTGTTTCTTCCTTTGTCTCTCCATTTCTCAGTCACTTTTTCTCATACATGACCACACACACAGACATGTACTGACACAAACACTCACACACTCACAAAGAGAAATTTATAACAGAAACTCCTCTTCACATACGTTTGATGCCCACACTGTGGGACAGGAAGCGTTTAAATGCCTGGAGGGACAGCGTGTGCCCCTCAAATCGGACTTGATAACTTATTTTGTGTGTGAGTGTGTGTGTGTGTGCCTCTGAGAGAGAGAAAGAGTGTGACTTATTAAAACAGCACACTTTGCAGGTCTTTGTGAGCTTGAGCATGAATGTGCCTTTGTGTGTGTGAGAGAGAGAAAGAGAGTAAGAGAGTGTGTGTGTGATAGAGTTGGAGAGTGAAAGAGCAAGAGAGCATGTAATCACATGTGTGTCCTGTGCTGAGATAAGGACAGGAATGCCATTTCTCCCCATTTCTTCCCCGTCCTTCACTAACAAAGAACTAAAGTGTAAAGCTACTGTAAAGCAAGAAATGCTTTTTAACCAACATGTACTAAAACCAAATTTAATATGAATTGCAAAGGCACTTGAAGCTCCTAACATATGCTACTACATGAAATCAGTTGTGACTGTTGCATTTTAGCTGACTGCCGATGTAGAAGCCTCGCTAGGAAGTTAGAGGCAAAGGAGGGGTAGTGTTTCATTATTGTGCAGGTCCTTTCAGACTGCTGAGTATTAAATATGGTAGCCTGGATTTCAAAACCATTCTCATTATGTTGTAGTGACATTGATGTTACACGCAGACTGAGCACAAGCACTTTGCTTTGAGCTAAGTTATGTCCACAAGTCTGAATTTACATTAAGACATAGCACGAAGCCAAGAATGTAGTTAAATTCTTGTAGTTCAGTGGCTTCTTGCAGACCAAAGATGTGGCTTTGGGTTGTTTGTTTTGAAATTTTATTGTAATTAATGTTTGACCAGTGAATCTGTGTTTGTTTAATGTGACTGAGGGAGAGGCAATAGCGTCAGTTTAGCACTGTTTCTCAACAATCCTAGCACAAATTTTATTCTATAAATGATCCGGTCAGGGTCAAATTAAGGTCAGTTCTGGGAACAAGAGTCTTTTATTTGCACATAAAACAATAAATTTCATGCCCTTGTAACCAGGTAACAGCATTTAAGTCTACAGCAATGCCAGCCTCTCTGTGTGACTGTAATTATGCATAGTGATGCTCTGAGGTAAATGCTAAAATGACCGTTCTAACCGATGGGCAGATTGTTTTATCTTAGGACTGAACTAGGCTAGCGCTTTCCATCTGTTTCAGGACTTTGTGCTAAGCTAACGAACTGCTGGCTGTAGCCCTTTATTTAACAGACAGACATAAAGTAATAAACAAATTTCCATAAATGTCAAACTATTGTTTTAAACACGCATCAGCTGATGAAACTTGCCATCCTCTTAGTGCCTTGCCTAGATTGTATAAATCCAATACCCTCTTTTTCTTTAGTATTTCTTAAAATTAAAAGCAGAATATTATAACTTCTGCTGAAACTCTCAGAATCCACTGCTGACCAGTTGAACAAAACTAATAACAACAAATAAAAAACCTAAATAACATGAAAAAGTAAGAGACAGAGTTTTTCTTGACAAAAGACAGAACTTTTGAAAAACACTCTGCAGAGGAGATAAAACTGATAGTTTAGACCTCATGTTTAAGGATGGGATTCGATAGCATTTTAACAAATCTGAATCTAGTTCCAGATCCCCTTATCAAAACCAAATCCTTTCAAATTCCTTACTTAATCTGTTTAACTAGTCTGCATTATGGGAAATGAAGAGTAAAAATTATGTAGTTTTCATTTAACAGCACACTAACAATTCTCAACTGTTCTGTAACAAAAGATAAAACTTGCTGTTTTAATAATCTAACTTCTTCAAATCACATTATTCATACAATCAGTAACTTTTATTGTAATTTAGGAACTGACACTAAAAGAAACTATGGTAATAAACTATCAAACCTACATCATGGACTTTCTGCTGAGCTGAACAGTTGTAAGGCTGCCACCACATACGGTATTTGTCACTGCTCTGTGACGATAATTAACCCCATCCTCATTCATTTTTCCTTTTGTGATGCAGCTGTGCTACAGCTGTGCTACAGCTGTGCTACAGCTGTGCTACAGCTGCAGAAATTGCAGAAGCTGAAGTAAAAACAATGCAATGAAAATAATATTAATTCTACTTTATCATTCAGTGAATATCAAAGAAATGAACCGCGGATGCTTAGTATCCACAGTGCACTTTATATTACCTGATGGCGAACTTCTTGTTGCACTGGGTTTTACAATAGGTAGGGTTAAGCCAAGCACTTGTCCTTCTCAGATCAAAACATACGTTAGCATGTTGGATGGTAGATATTAGAATTAAAAACTCGTCATCCATCACTCCGCCATAAGTATCCTCCCACAAATATTCCATCTTACAGTTGCTTCACTGACTTTGGAACATTTAAGCCAGTCTGCCACATTTGTTGTTAACAACAGTGTCACTGAGTTATCATGCATTAGATAACTAGCAGCAGTCTTTTTTTTTTTCTCTTTCGATGCCAGTAGTTGTCAGGAAGAGGCAAAAGAGATTGGTAATCAAAGATTTAATGAAGGATTCATTATTTACTTCACCTCTGGGACTCAAATGGTCAATCAGCTTCCACTTCACTCCATAGTGGCATAAAAATCAGAGTCTGAGGATTCTAATTAAAATTACAAATCTCTGCAATGCCCATTAGGT
This sequence comes from Istiophorus platypterus, assembly GCA_016859345.1. NCBI lineage: Eukaryota > Metazoa > Chordata > Actinopteri > Istiophoriformes > Istiophoridae > Istiophorus > Istiophorus platypterus. The sequence goes on from CM029124.1 coordinate 22,423,233, forward strand.
AATCCTTGGAAGGCCTAAGAGCCCTTGACTCTAGGTCTTGTATTGTTAGACTGCTCTTAACTCCAGGCAGTCTATCATAAATAAGCCAAATGGACAGTTTGACAATGCAGAGAAAGGATAAGGCCTCAGCAACGCTAATTATCCAACCATACATGTTATTTAGCTTCAGTTACATGACTGTTTCTGCATTCTCAGTTTGTCTGTTTCACAATATGTCTCAAAGACCATCCATGTCTACACACTTTTTGGAGAATAAAAAATGCTCATGTGCATGTATGCAAGTCTGCGGACAATATATGTATATGTGTGACTTTGTGTGTGTGTGTGTGTGTGTGTGTGTGTGTGTGTGTGTGTGTGTGTGTGTGTGTGTGTGTGTGTGTGTGTGCATATTATGGGTACTACTCTCTCTCTCTCTCTCTCTGTTTCTCTCTCTCCCTCAGGTCACTTGGGGAACAAAGCAAACTTTATCAGAACATTGCAATCCTGCATTCCCCAGATTCTTAGCACTTAGCAACCGGCTCACACACAGAGCAAAGAGGGAGAGAGAGGGAGAGAGAGGGAGAGAGAGGGAGAGAGACAAAGAGCAGGATGACAGAGGAAAGAGGAGTAAGGCAGGAGAAATAAAAGCAGGTGTACACACTAACTTCTAGTCTTTCCTCACAGCGTCTGCTACAGGTTTGAGTATAACCACACTATTGCTTAATAGATAATAGTATGTTTGAGAGAAAAAGAAAAGAATTAAATTTTGTGTTTTAGCTGGACAGCACTGAAAAAAAAAACTTCTGTCCGGTTGTGGATATTGATTGCAAACTGATTTGACAGAATGTGTGTCATTTTAAAGAGAAGTATCAAGAGACGTGTATGGACATTTTATTTTATTTTTTTTTTTAAATTATGTAAAAGTACTTAATGCAGCTACTGAATTTCCGTAGTCCGAATTGAGAATGGGACAAACTCATGCTGTTTGCTGAGAATGTCAAAGCCAAATGTTATTCAAAAACCAGGTTATTTAATGGGACATACCTTATCAGTGAAAGTACATATTTGGTAGAGCATGACTAAGGGCCACTTTTTCAGATTGGCTTTCATGCAACACAGCGAGCAGCTCCCGTTTCAATAAAATCTATACTTTTCACAGTAAGGAGGATTTCGGTTTGGAAAAAAACTTTTTGAAAAACAGCTGAATAGCTGCTCAACAAAAATGAAATTTTCCTTGTGAGTGCCATCTAAACAACAATTTTGAGTAGTAAGGTATTTTACAGGTTTTGTTCATTTTATTACTAATTGGGGACAAAATAACTAGTGCCATATCTGAGAAAAAAAAGAGTATTGTGAGACACTCAGCATGAAACTTTTAAAACTGGAAACCACATGCGTGTTGCTGATGTGTGCATTTTTCCACAAATACAGACCCTGTGGCAAATACACACTTTGTATGTGAAAGGGACAATAACAGCTGGAAATGAGCTTTTTCACTTTCTTTTCCAAATTTAGATGAGAAATTTGATAACATTCTTATTTTCACATGCTAAGTACTGAACTGGAGTCAGGAGCTGGTTGGCTTATTTTAGCATAAAGACTGGAAGCAGGGGAAAAGAGCCTGGTTCTGCCCAAAGCACAAAAATATGCCAACCAACATGTCTAAAGATCATTATTTACTACAGTGTACCTTGTTTAATTAATCCATATTTGGGGAGATTTATGCAGTAACAATTTTTTGATGAACAACAGTTACTTCCCATAGAGCCACAAAATGTAGACATTACATTTATATTTGAATTCGGGAATAAACAAGAAAGAAAAAAAATTTCCATTAGTGAACTCTAGAACCATAGCTAGCTGTTTCCACCTGCTTCCTGCTAAGTTTGGACACTGCACAGACATGAAAATGATATCAATCTTCACATCTTAACTCTTGGAAAGAAAGCCAATAAGTGTTCTTCCCAAACTATTCATTTAAAAATCTAAAACTCTCTTCCAAGATTCAAGCTCTTTAGGGTTAGTAATTAAGTGTAGCGAAGAAGAGAAACTGGTTGACAGAAGACTCAAATTGTCTTTGTAATAGGAAGCAGCTGGGTTAAGGGAAATGTCACTGGTGCAAGGCAAAGGCTATCACGGCCTGATCTGTGTACGGTAAATCTGCCAAGGTGACAGTGAATTCAATGGTGATATATTGATGTTTAAAACAGCTACAGAGGAAACCTTTGAAATATGGCAAGCCCCGTGTCCGTGTGCTCTTTCATCCACTCAAGAGGCACTTCTTTTACATCGCAAATACACCAACACAATGCAGGAGACACAGTGTGCCAGGTTAAACACCGTTAAAGGTACACTATATCAAGGACCCAGGCACTTAAAATGACCTCTAGCTGTGTTAGGTGCCAAAGTGACCCTTTGAAGTTCAGCAGCTTTTCTTGTGTTTACAGCTGAGAGCTTAATATAATATAATATAATGTATTCCGTCGGACACAATTCATTGCAGATTTTTAGCTTGCAGTCATGTATTTTTTTTTTTTTGGTCTCCATGTTTGGCATTTCTTGCTATAGATATTCTGTTGATGAAGCTTTACTTTTTTACTTAAGAGTGTAATTTTGCTCTCTCTCTTTTTCTCATTGCTAATGACCCATTTCTTGTAGCTTGTGCTTATTCCATACTAATGTGAACTGTAAACTTTACTTCATTTTATTTCTCCCACAAAGGAGATAAAAGACTCTGGATACTCTGAGCAACAAATGTACATGCAGTACTTTATAAGTGCACTATCTCTATCATTGGATGTTCACCTGACATATGGGACTACCCTACAAGGCCTTTTTGACCAAATAATCCCAGGAACTAAACTAAGAAACTATGTAAATCAGTAAGTAAAAGTCTCTTCAGTGCATCTGGTTCCAGTAACTATTAGATGACAACTGATAAAAAAGGAACCTGCAAAGTAGAGGCATTCTTCTGCTTTACTGTTCACTTTCCCTTCCATTACTGCAAAGTTGGCAACTACTGCGGGGCCCTTAGGCCAGACCTTTAGGACCCCTGAAGTCTCAATTTCATGTGTGGCAAGATAAACTAAGGTTAACTAAAGGTTTGCCCTGTGGCCCCCGAGTGGGTTAATCTGGCCCAACATAAAGGAAAATTTTCAATTGCAATAAGTCAAATTCATGTTTCAAGTTCTAACTGATACCAGCAAAAACTAGTGCTTGCTTACAGGCTGAATGTATGCCTTACACATGCTGTAGCACATCTGAGTTAATTTTGTCAGCTAATTTTAGATTAAGTCCTAGTCTCAAAATCAAAAATCCAAGTTTTTAGTCGACTGTTACTCTGGACACTTTAGTCTCATTTTAGTCAAAGAATGGCATAAACATTTAGTCTAGATTTAATCAACAGAAACCCCTGACATTTAAGGATTATTTTTAGTCATTGGAGGATTATTTTACAAAAGTGAACATTTTAGTCTATTTTTAGTCCTAACCAAGAATGAACATTTTATTCAAACTCCAGCAAACTGTGTTCAAATAAGGTTTCATCCAAATGATTTTAGGCTGAAAGAGAATTAAACTGAAAATATGCAACAACAAAATGACAGGTTGTATGATTAAGAATGCAGCTTTGCAGAGAGGGTGTCTGGTCTGATGTTACTAATTTAGTCATTACATCCAGAAATGAATGAGGATAAAACAATTAAAGCTAGAGTGCAGGACTTTTATATATAAATAAATGTTCCGTCATCTTCAAAACCTTGCTAAACAAGTTCTGATGATGCTGATTAAGCCTATCAGCGCCAGATTAATCTCTCTGTATTTGCAGTATACGGCAGTATAAAATCTAGTGTCTGTGGCGACAGCTCTTACTGTGCACCGGTAGCAACGTGTTTTACGTCAAACAGCAGGGTTTGCCAGAGTTTAAGAGGGGAGTGACTGTGCAGACAGTGGAGGCTACAGAGACCAGGAGTAGGGCGGAGCCTATGCCGGAAAAACCTAGGAAGCGTCCAAGAAAAGGTTTTGATGCTCCGGATAAAAAAGAATGTCAGTGCTCAGAGGAAGGATCCCAGTCTAAGAAGGAAAGTGATCATGTAGACCTTAGTGGTAGTGTTGTATTACACAGGGTACTACATTGAGTGTCTAGAATAGGTTGTACACTACCATTTAAATAAATATTTGGAACTTCCTTTATATACAACACAAGCTAAATACTCTACAGCTGGATGCTGCCCAAAAGACTTTATTTAAGAATAAAAACAATGTTCTACACAATATTTTGGGCAACGCACTTGCGAGTAAGAGGGTGAGTGTGTACGTAAACTTAATTACATACACAAGTATGTGTAATTAAGTTATGCATGTGTTAGCATGGATAGCGTTTTTAACACTCTAAAATAAACTTATCTTAAGTAAAAGGTTAGCCAACACATCTGCCTATATGTGAGGTGTTTCCAACCTGTTTTTCGACCAAGGCCTGATGTTGTCATCATGTTTTTTTCCCATCACAATATGAGCTTAAAGCTCTAGTGTTATAGTGCATTCACTAGTCTTGTTAATGTCTCGTCTTTTTCATGGGAAAAAAGATTTTTGGGAATACATTTTTATCAGTTTTCATAAACAAAAGTTAACGCTGTTTTGAGACCTATGTTTCAAGATTAAATATTTTAAAAAAACAAGTGCTGCAAACATGACCCCTATAGTTCCTGGTATTATTTTGGGAGCAGCAGCTAAAACTTAAGAAAAATTTCTCTTGTTTAAGTGCTGAAAAGTTCCTTAGTTCCTAAAAAGCTGCCCTGGTTCCTAGAAAGGTTGGGCGATAGCGAAGCACATCTCATCCCTGTAACTTATGAAATCACAAATGAAAAGCTACATCATAGACTCAGGGAACTACAAGGACTCAATAGATAATGAGCATGTGGATACCATTCTCGGCTGATAAAGGCCACGCACTCTATCTAATATTTAAAGAATTCTTTCAGAGCTGAACTTATATACTGTACACCGCATTAGCTAGCAGATTTACATCCTCACAAAAACTCACACAAACTCACACAACTTCTTCACATCATCTGTTGAGGTCTCTGATCTACTGAAGGGTAATTGGTGACTCAGTACCTAGTTTCCTGGAGCGTCAAGCTGAACCTTCGCTCCACTAGTTACTGGTCGCCTTAGCAGATTTTACATTTACAGGTATCCAACGGTCTCTGATGTTTCACTGCATGACTTTCCACATTCAAGCAAGATTAAATCCAACAGCTGAAGTATTTCACACACATACTTTCAAAAGTGACATGTCTGTAAAAAAGCTCAGACAGTTTAAGCACTTTCCACTTTTCCTTCAACAGTCAACCTTCTCATATCAACTGGATGAGCTTGATATACTACTCAGTAATATCTGAATATTACTGAATGGTATATCACTCAGTAATATCTGAATCCATATTCAGATATATACTACTCAGTAATATCTGAATCCAGGTTAAACAAATGTAATCTGTGCCCTTGACTTCACTATTAGATTACAATTTAGCTTCTAATCTTCATTAACAACACTTGCCAGTGAGTAGAACTTTCACATTGGTGTGTCAGTGGGTGTGTCTCTGTGTGTAGCTGTAGTTTTCCTACAATTTTCCATTCTTTATCTGATAGCACTTTCTGTAATGCCCTCCCTCCCTCCTTCGTTCGGCTCTCTCTCTCTGACAAGCTGACCTTGTATATCAGTCTCTGTCAGCAGTTTAATGGACCAGTGGATATTCTGATCAGGGTCCTATACTAACAGAGGTGGTGGCCCATGAAACCAGATCTCTGATTATTAACACTGTTGACTCTTAAAGGACAAAAACACCGGGTTAATGTTCCTCAACACCCTCGGGTGCAGAGTACCAGGAGCTTGCAGGAAACTATGTTGTGCAATGATGTTGGAAAAGTTGATGATAAACTGGTCTTTCTCAATGAATGGTTAACACCTTCTAACACTCTTTTTTGTGTAGGATTTAAATTATTTTACACACCCATCATGTATATGTTCAGGTATATCTACTTAGTACCAAATGTGATAACTGTCAAGCGTGAGATAAGACCATTGATACCACTCTTATGTTTGTACGTTAAGGACAGAGCTGGAGCCGAGAGGTGATTAGCCCTGCTAGCTTAGCTGAGGACTGTAAGCAAGGGAAGCCAATCTGGCTCAGTTCAAAGTTTCCAAAAATGCAAATTTAACTATCATTTAATCACAAGTTGTTGTTTTTACATTTCTGTTTGTGTAAAAGTTGAACAATGTATACAGTGACAGTGATTTTTTAAACTCTGGAGCTAGCAATGCTAGCTGTTTCCCCAACTTCTAGTCTTCAAGCTTGTCTTGTTGCTTTAAATCTTCTTTTCACACTTATGCTAAAAGAGCAAGCATCTTCCTAAAATGCTCAACAGTTACTTCAACTAGCCCTGTTTGAAATATTCTTACTTCCTTTAAATTCCTTTCAATTCAATCTTGATTATGTGGAAAATCTGTGAAGGTATGGTTCCTCAGTAACACAGAGCAAGATAAAACCTAATTACACCAATGATATTCCACCAGTGGTATCACTTTAAACGATTTGGATTATTTCAGGTTATGAAGACGCCAAGTAGGCCAATGGAAGACAATATATATTAACAGAATAGAACAACTACTTATTCTCAGCTTTGAGGATGCTTTACATTATTATGGATACTGTCAACTATGTGCTAAAGGAAGGCAGCTAATTCATTACATTACTTGAAAGGATATCATAATGGAAACGAGTCATATCATGTAAGTGTCATTTAAATAACTTATCCAAGTACTGAGAAAGGCTCTATCAAAGTCTGACAGGATGAGGCGTTCAACTAGCTTCCCTCCCTCAAGTTTCTGTGTAGATGCATTGTTTTAGTGTCTTGGTTGAGCTCTGGTCTGTGTTCTTTTTGTTTCAACTAAGCTCCATATTAGCTCAACTGCACCACATTCTATTGCTTAAATCTACTGCTCTTTTTGGAGTATTTTTTTTATTCATTATAACTTTATAGAATGAAAAATGCCCTTTTTTCTGCTCTTGTCAGGAGTTTAACTCTGCCCTATAATGTACTGTGGGAGGGGCTGAGAATTCAGGAAGTAGCTCCTGCTGTCTCCTTAGCAACCTTGAGGTCAACCCTGCTAGGCCGGAGACCCCTCCTCAAACACAAAGAGCCCTGAGGCCTGGATCAACACAAACAAACCAGCGTACACACGCGCATGCACACACGCACACACACACACACACACACACACAAACAAATGCCCACAAGGACATAAACTGCACTAAACTAACTAAAGCACTTCCTGTGTAATCTCTATGACAATGACATAGTTTGAGCATTAAAACTTCTGTAAATCACTGGTGAGGATGCAGATTGGACTATAGTGATGCCTTCAGCACACTGAAGTTTTTTGAAGTGTGTTATTCATCTTGTGGCTTAACAAACTGATCCCACAGTCATCTGACTCCCCAGGTCGAACACTGTTTCTGCTGCTACACACTAAAACTTTCCACTAAGTTGCACAGTATTGCTAAATTAGCAAATTATGAAAATGTGTGTGCAATCACATATTTATCAAATCTTGCATTCTACAATATATGGCTAATCCTGAGAGGTTTCTGTAACAGATTAATGTATGTGAAAATAAATACTTGTTTGGACTATGTCAGTTGAGAGTGACGGTGGATGTGCAACTGGAGACTGAAAGTTGTTAAAAATTATCATAATAATTAAATCAACATATAAACCTTTCTACATCAACTGCACAGAGCATGGATGTTGGTTTCCATATTCTCAACAGTCACAAAGTACGTTGATCGGCAAGCTAATGTCCTAAAAATGAGGCGTGCTTTGTTTAAGATTTTTAAAATTGCATTTGAGAGTTCTGATTTGTACTGTTGAAATAACTGTTTCACACCTCTCTCACTGTGACAGCTTTTGCTGCCTGGGAACCAAACCAACCACCATCCCAGGGGAGGAAAGAGACGGATAAATAGGCAGGGCTGACAGGGTCACTATTATAAGCAACCGTATACCGATTACTGACTATCTACTTAAAATGTACTTTTAGAAACTGACCCCCTGTCATCTAATGGCAAATGATGACAAGGCTGGATTATGAACTCGAGCTGGTGATTATCATAGGGCCAACAAAGACCAACATGAAGTCAAATTCATTATAAAGCATCTTTTATGGCTTTTTAACCCTTTGAGATCCCATCCACTGGTCCTATACAAGACTGTACCTCTTGATGCACCAAGTTTAAATGGGTTACCTGCCACTACGTCCCTTTATTCTATTAATTCACTAATTTCTCAATATAGAGACACATTCTAGTAATGTGTGACCTGATTACTTGACATTATTTTTGGCACAGCCTACTTGAACTTCACAAATTATGCGACTGCACAAATTCAGAACTACGATTTCTGACCTACTAGCTATCTTCTAAAAAGAATGACTTGAAGTAACTTTATGTACTCAATTTCAACGTACTTTGTTTACGTTATTCTTTCCTTCAGAATGGCCACTGTGGTTGCTGTTAGTGTTCCAGTCCCTTTTTTCCTGTGAAATTAGTCGAACTACATAAATTTTATTTTATAAAAATCCCTTTGCATCCTATTATTTATACCGCACCAATATATATTATTACAATAACACGTCTTTGGGGCGTTACGTGCAGATCCAGGGATTGTTTCTCCACCACTCAGTTACTTTCGCCGGCCCCACAGTTAATGAAGCACCATCCGTCTGAAACGCAGTGACCGACGCGGATACTTTCAGTTCTCGCGTAAAAGATGTTCTGACTAACTCGACACCAACATCTTTCAATTTGGGGTTTGTTTTATTGCCAGTGGACATAAAGGCCAGGCTGAGCCCGAGAAGCGGCATTTAAAGGCTCCAACGTGGCTTTGTGCAGTTTCGGCTTAGAGACAATCAACTAAACGCCGCTTGAGTCAATAACATCTTTCGCCGGTTCTCACAGCTGTTGACCGGCCTCACTTGCGGTCAACGACGAGCCAGTTCTTAAAGTTATTCTTCTGTGTACAGTCCTGGTGCTTTTTTTATGTTGGATCTGCGCCGAATTTAAGAGCAGTGTGTTTTAATGTAGAAAATATCTCGATGACTGTTTTACGATGTATACAAGTGCGACGAGAACTACAGTAACTCGAACCTTGGAAATTTCTGCTTGGAGTCTGTCATCAGATTAATCCCCTGAAAGAGACAACGGAACCCGTCCGAAGATAAGTTAACTCACCAGGAAACTTCCCTGCGGACATCATTGTAGACAGCGGCCCAGCTTTTGCCGCTCTTTGTATTTCAGGATCATTATAAATAGCAGCCGCCATTTTTTTGCGAATTTAAACAAATAGTAAAGTAAAAACTAAGAGGGCGGGTGATCGGTCAGAAAATAAATTCAGTCTTCTGTCGATGCCTGTCACTTGTCCTCGGCGCCTCCGTCGGAGCAGGGATGAAGTTGGGGATGTGAAATACTTTCTAAAGTTTAGGAGATCGGCGGATTTCAAGCCCTTTATCTCTCATTGTGTTTTCTGAAGCCTGCTTTCCTCTAAGCCAGCTGAGACTCCTCTCTTTCGGCGCTGGAGGTTTTGTAGGAAGAAAAGCGGACGGAGTCCTGCCCCCTCTGACTGACCGGCGCGGTCCTAGCTAGAGCGGTTAGCTACGACAGAAGCCCTTTCCGGTAAGTCTTCAGAATAAAAGTAACGTTGTCGAAAATGTATCCAAAATATAAGGAGTAAACGGACTTCAGGATGTTAATAAAAGTCCGATATTAACTATTTTTTTTAACGATGCCATTTAAGTATCAAATATGGCGTTAATGTTAAAATAAAAGTGACGCTTTTGTCATGAGAAAAACGAAACTATTTCCGGTTTAATGTCCTCTATTAAATTGGCAAAGTTTTTTTCTGCCACAAACGCTGGTACACACACACACACACACACACACACACACACACACACACACTCACTCACACACACACACACACACACACACTCACACACACACACACACACACACACACTGACACACACACACACACACACACACACACACACACACACACACTGACATTCACGCACTCACACACACAAACACACACACACACACTCACACACACACACACACACACACACACACACACACACACACACACACACACACACACACACACACACACACTGACACTCACACACACACACAAACACACACACACTACTTACATATGAGGCCTTTTCATAGGCTGCTCCTTCACCTAAAGTTAGTTATACTGTGTAACTACGTATCTAAACCGGAGCCCTACAGTGTAGTTTTACACAGCAATGTGCACATTTTTCAACCCACATAATTGATTTGTTTGGACACAAACTAATACAAAAAACACCACTTAAAGACAGATTTCCAACAGTGAGGAGGGAGAGCAGGGCCTAATCTCACCTTGCACAGGCTGCATCGACCTCCACTCTGCTGACTGCTGGGAGGTCAACTGTATGCTGATGTCCTTTTCATTCCGCACGGATCAGCTGAGAATGTTTCAATAGCATGTCTCCTTTTATGTGCAGACATTCCCAAGCTTGCAGTGTTTGTTATGTAAAGGGGCACACGTTTTTCTATACTCACAGGAACATTTGGTTGGCCACATTCAACCCTTAAACATAACCTTAAACTAAACTCTGATTTTAAAGGGAACGACAATCCTAATCTAACCATAAACCCTTACATGACCCAGTTTTGCCCTCTATGTTATCCTAAATTAAACCTAATAAATTCCCATAAAAACTATAAATCAGAGGTCTTGTTAAATTTTTTGGACTCAGTTGAATCTATATCTGTCACAACAGTTTTCCCGCTCAAAGAGAGGGCCACCCAGAACTTACGTCTTTAATTTAGTGCAAGAGTTCACCGAACTGAGGGAGATTAAAATTCTACACTTACACTCAGATTACACATAGTGAGGTTTGACAGCTGCCCAAAGCTAAAACTATTAAAGCGACAACATTTAAAATCTGTTACTGGTTTTAATGTGGCTTAATGGTGTATATATACTGTATATATAGATAGAAGATAGAAGAGGTAGTCACATGTTTTTTTTACTTACAGTAAGTATATGTAGCAATACAAGTTAAAGTTCTGCAATGAAAGCATTACTTTAGTAAAAACAGTTAGTATTATCGGTATATTGTACAAGTACTTTAAGTAAATACAAGTGTTCAATGCAGAAAAATTGCCTGGGTGAATGTCATACTAATATATTTGATAATTAATGCTAAGGCATTAATGTTATTTAAGTTGCATTTTACTGCTGTTGCTCTAGGGGGAGCAAAACTTAATTATTTCATGTACACCTATTTAGGTTAATCTATCACATTTCTATAAGGTCATACTGTGTAACTAAACTTGTCAATAAGTGTGATGGAGTATGAAGAACCATATTTCCCACTGAACTGTGATGGAGTAGAAGTAAAAATTGGCATAATTAGAAATTTGTACTTAAGTGCAATACTTGACTCAATGTACTTACTGCTACTCCACCAATGTCTAACGGTATAGAGGTAAAACAAAAACATCAACAAATAAGTAAACAAAAAACAAAGAGATGACCGAGTCAGGACAGAGTCATAAAGCTGTGCAACACTGTACTTATGTATGTTGTCAAAACAACCTGGTGTAGAGGTGATTTTCGACAAATACCAAGGCCATATGTTGTGCTTCACAAATTAGTCCAGAATTAACTGTTGCATCAAATATAAATTAACAAAGGCCATGTTGGCCCATGTGAAATTTGCAGTTGCCCACTTCCAGCCTTCAGGGATGCCTTTGTCCAAGCACTGTGTGCTGTCTGGGTAACCCTGGGCAAGCCCAAATCCTAACCCTGAACTGGCCCCTTGAAGAAGGGAGAGCCAACCCAAATGTCCTCACTTCACAAACCCACTCCTAACTCCTGAATTACAAACCAAAACTCTTTTCCCAGAGATATTATATATTTTAAGAGCACACTAGTACTGCTCATGCTTTCAACCTGAAAGGCAGTACACAATTTTGTCATCTGCTTTTTTCCACTACCCTCATTATTGCTTTGTTTAGGGTATAAACTAGAGCAGATATCTACTGGTATCAGGATCTGAAGGCCGATAAAATACCTCTATCTTGAAGTATAAGTGTTTATACTCAAAGCACTGTAAGGATGTGGGGACAAGGTAAGAGAGTTGACACTCAAAGCAGTGTCAGGATGTGTGACCTACAGAGGTATCCCTCAGTGTACATTCAGATCACATAGGATCAAAACATTTCTGGAAATCATCATCACACCATCACAGGACAAACAGTTACTGTACACACACAGCTCCCCGATAAGTAATGTACATGCAGCTATGTTCTTGTGCCCCTTTCATTGTTGCTTTTTTGACTTCTCACAATTTTCCACCCTTTCCCTATTCTTAGCCACCCATGGCATGGCTCTGGGGTTGGTAATATCAATCTGGTGGTCAGTGAGTCCACTGTTTCACTAAAGACTGTATCTCAACAACTGTTTGATTGATTGCCATGAAATTTTGTACAGATGTTCTTGAAAACTATTAGATGAAGTAGACGGGAATTTGGTTAACACATTCATGTTTCCCCCACGATGAGGGTTGTATTTCCCAACTGTCACACAACTGTCTACTGTCACACTAGAGGCAGTGGTTTGTAGTATTTTCGTATTGTATTGTGTTATACTGACTGCTGTTTCTAACATTTTGTCCAAAATATTGTATATTGATAAGCATAGGCTAAATACTTGTCACTGCATAAGACAGTAAAATTCAGCAGCACCAAAAACTACATCTTCTAAAATTTGATCATACATGTGAATCAAAAATTCAACTCTTTAAAAGATTTTCAGCAAAGACTGAACATTATATCCTTCACAAAGGATTTATTGAAAGACAGTTCTATTAGACTACATTGGTTTTGGCCAGGTGAAACTAATAAATGAGTGTATATTCACCTTAGAAAGGGAGTGTGTTAGCCAACAGCTGTCCAATTACATATCCAGCAGACATAGAACAACATTACCATTCAGTTTGAGTTAGTTTGTCTGTCTGTTGTTTGGTGCTGTTTAGTAGTAGACAGTGGGATCATCAGAGCTCTTTTTTGTTTTTTTTACTGAAAACAGCTGCCTCCTGTGGCTGGAAACCGGCTTGATGGGAACAGTGAGAGTGAACCAAATAATAAAGTTGCAGAGTTAGGTGATAATAATGTATGGGTTCATCACTACTAGTGACATGTTTCATATTACATGTAGTCAACTGACCCATTGTTCATATAAAAAATATTGATTAGTGCAGATTTAAAAAAATGTTCAAATATTTACCCTGTCCGGTTAATTAATTTAAAAAGTAAAGATTAAGTGAACAGATGTTTCTATACAAACATGTTAACAGTTAGCAGTTTACCGTACCACAACAGCTCACTGATTTTTCATTATTAATCACATTTACAATATATCCAAATAAAATCCACATAAATATACATTTCTTTGTACTGCTCTTAGGAGAAAGTGGTTACAAGTTTTAGAAAGAGGAAATATCTGTCAAAAAAAAAGTCATGGACCATTTGTGTTTTTCATATTGTGGTTAATATTTACTGAAACAGCACCCTCTAGTCAGTCTGTAAACTTAAAACTTACAGTCAAGGCTTGAACACACACATCACTGCACACTAATTCAATGGGCAAATGAGGCATAAAAGGGAGGGATAAAAGCATTTATTGCTTTTCCCTGGTAAAGTCTGTGCATTAGTAGGCAGCGGTGGAATGAGAAGGGATCATTGGCCTTTTCTCTGACAGCAGCTTCAGAAACTGAAAACGATCTAAATAGAGATGAAATGGAAAACAAAACTTTTTGCACATATACAGTATAAAGGTTGTTAATGTTACTGAAGGAATCAATGGGAGTCAAGAGAGGTAGTGTTTCCACATCTAAGTATATGTGTGTTTTGTATACATGGAAATGCAAACACAGCAGAGGAGGGACAAAGGAAGGGGAGGAGAGGGACTGTAGGTCAGATTTCACTGATCTGTTAGAAGTGGCCAAGAACAGATGAGAGCGCACTGATTTCTACTGAGCTGGGTACTGGTCATTATACACTGAGCTGAGTTGTTTTTTTTGGCTTTAAACTTTACTATCATCTCAATGGTCAACCAACTGAATGCAACAGCAAATAATATGAGGACACAAATTAAACTGCAAATACACTCAAACATATCATTGATCAGAAATATCAATCAGGGATTTCTCCCTCGGCCATCATTAGCAGCCGTGAGAGCCAAAGACCTATCTAGTACAGGTTTGTATCATCATACATACAAAAAGTATATTCAAAATGCACTTCATACATGTATCTAAAAAACATTGAAATTTGATCACGTTAACAACATACAAAGAGACGGGATTGGTGTGTTTTTAAAATGACCTGTACTGAAGGAGGAATTCTTTTCCAGGTAGGACACAGCCTGTGGGTAAAAACAAGTTTCTACAGCCATGACGGCTGCTCTGCAGCAGTGCTTTAAGCTAAGTGCTAATGTTAGCATGCTATCGGGTTCACAATGACAGTGCTAACATACTATTGTTCACTAGCTAATGTTTACTGTCTTAGTTAACCATCTTAGTTTAGCATGCTAACATTTGCTTATTAACACTAAACATGAGGGACGGCGGAGGCTGATGGGTATGTGTAGCTTTGGAGGTATTAGAAGACAAATTAAAATTCAGTGATATGGCACTTCATCAAAAGTTTGGGGGATCACCACAGTTATTAGGATTATTCAGCTATGGACCTTGAATACCCGATAGTTTTCAAGATATTTGCTAAGAATAAAAAATGTTGACCTGCTGCCCAGGTAGCAAGATGAAACCTCATGCCCACCCTATGCCTGACTCTGGCCCATATCAGGGCTGATTCCAGCTGTTAACCTCTGGCGTTGGCTGAAAGCCAGGAAGATTTTGTGTGTGTGCTAAATTGAGCCAAGTATGGGCCGGACTCGGGCCGAGGACCCAGGCCTATATTCAGCCAGAAGAGACACAGTATGCAAAACAGTTTTGGTACCGGTGTATGGGCACTTGAGGAGGAGATCAGGAGGCCATCAATGTTAGTAGGAT
This sequence comes from Istiophorus platypterus, assembly GCA_016859345.1. NCBI lineage: Eukaryota > Metazoa > Chordata > Actinopteri > Istiophoriformes > Istiophoridae > Istiophorus > Istiophorus platypterus. Next base: position 22,438,402 of record CM029124.1, read on the forward strand.
TCATGTTCTGGGAAACATGAATGTCTGTAGAAAATGTCAAGTTAATCCATACAATATTTTTAATACATTTCATTTTGGACCAAAGGGGTGGACTGACCAGCTAACACCGTCATCCCTACAGTCATACCATTGGTGTGGCTAAAGAGCGTTTTGGGTCACACTCAGGTTGTAATCCAGCATCAGAAGCATATAGAAATTAAACCTGAGTCCATCTACTTGAATGATATTGATGTTATTCCCCTCACATCAACCATGTTGTCCCTCAACCATGTGAATGCACCTAATTTTTCATGTAGATCAAACCAAAAGTGACAATTTTCACAAAGCTCAGCTGTAAAGGTATATCACATATAAGTCATATGCCATCCTCTCGTCAAACTACAGCTCGGGACAATTAAATAATTTGCAGTTTCTATCTGCATCAAGTATCAAAGAAAGCAGAGCCGAATTAAGTTTCAAGTTGGCAGTAAATCTAGGGTTGCAGGGATATTAAGGTAAATTTAAACTCACAAGTTCCTTTTTGGAAATTTAGCATGTTGAACAACACGAACGGCAACTATAAACACAGACATACTGTAATTTAGCATCACAAACCTAGAACCAGCAGATAACAGCTGGGAGGAGAGCTACAGGTTCCCTACACTTATCAGAGGAAAAGGGAGGGAGAGAGAGAAGTGAGAGCCCTTGAGTGATACATGTGTCTCTAATAGAATGAGTATTACAAACTGATATTTGTAGTTTATTGTTGGCCAACTAGGATTTACCCAGATATTTCAGTTCACCTTTTATTGTTTTACATTTCCTCTTGTTTGTTTGCAGTGACAGTTACAAATACCCACTTGCTCTTTGACAAGTTCATGATTATGTAAACAAGTAGACATTGTTACTGCCATTCTATTTTGTTCAACCCCCAAACCAACTGACTCCCAACCAACCAGTTGTGTATGCAACATTCAACCATAACCTAATCCTATGACATATATTATATAAAATCAACACAATATAGTGAAATATAGTACATATAACCAAAGAGGGGAGTGCTACAAGAAAAACAGTTTGAAAGGGCAACAGAAAATAAAGATGATGACATTTTAACGATGTACTAAGTAGTGGATAATTTATAGTGGAATTTACCGTTGCAGCCTGTATCACACTGTCTCACAGATGTTTTATCACACAGATATCCTTCTGTTTTATTCAAAACAAGTATCTACACCAGTTGTATATTGGCTTGCTCTTTACAAGTGGGACTGTTGATCAAGTCAAGTTTACATGGATTTTCTCATGACTAATAGGACTAACCACATTGAATGTGTACTAGGCTTCGAGCGCTGTCAGAACAATTTCAGTGCACAACTGCATTGTGGATTATTCTTTTCGTTTCTCAAGCTCTGATTGGCATTTCCTGCTTCTTCGGTTATGCATGTAGGCCTACACTTAAATTGTGCAAGGAGGCACTGATTGTCAAGCTGTATGCTTTCTATTTTGAAGTCTGATTTAAAAAGCTACATCCTATTTTTGTTGAGCTCATATTATTATCACCAGTGTGATAAAGCAGGTATCATTCAGGAAGAGGAAAACATGTCTTAAGGTGTTGCTGAGATTTTCCAAACTTCATTTAAAATAGCTCCAGACTTTAGCATCTGTCTCCACTAAAAACAAAAGTCTCTCAGCAGTATAGGTCTGCTGTAGGCTCTTGCTTAAAATATAAACAGCAAATTATTCTCTCTCCCTTAGCACCAAGAGTTTACTTTATTTCTTGCACAGGAAGGATGAATACACATAGTTAACGTGTCAAATAAGAAATGCAGAAACATCTTTGTGAATGAGTTGTGTTTGGACCTGTCTTATCTGATTGGAAAGACAAGTGTAATCTCAGGCCTTAAACCAGTCAAAATGCAAAAATTACACCCAAAACACAGTGTCAGTGTGTATTGGGTATTTTAGTGGTGATTTGTATTGAAACAGCGCCATCTATTGGATCCCAGAGGATAACACATACAGTCAGGGCCTTTCATGTCAGAGCACGCGTGTCCTTACACAGACTTTCTGGGTAAATGAAGCATGGAGCACACCATGTTCAGGGATTAAAGTCATTTAATGTCATCATCAGTGTTTTCCTAGAACAAAGCTTCAGCATTAACAATCATTCTATAGTGATATGTTTCTTACAACACTATTACATTAAAAAAAATGTGGATTCTCCATAACAATGCACAGGTTGAAATTGTTGTTCTCTGTAAAATAAACAGTTATGAGTCACATGATGAAAATGAAAATTTAGATTTTTGATAAGTAAAAGATTTTTATGCTGATGAATATTAGTTTACAGTGATCATCTTAGAAGCACAGCAGTAAACTGGCCATTCATTTAAAATACGATCAGTTGAGAAATAAACAAAATGCTTATCTATTATCTATCTCTGACTTATATACCGTAAGACATATTTCTGTCTACAAAATATCTGCATATTTAATGATTATATTTCAATGTGAAGATTGTGCACAACAATCTTGTTGAAATATAGTGTAGTGTATTAATGATTATAACTTTACATTGGATGGATGTTAGTTTTGTGTCTGATGTCAAACAGGTTGTTTGATTATAGAGTTGGATCATCCACCTACTGAGTTCTGCCCCAACAGAGTGACACAGCTCCATGTCCAGTTCAGTGAGCTCCGGAGGAAATCCTGCTGCACTCAAACTCTTCTGGCCTCGGACAATTATCTAACTTTAGCAGTAAGTTTCTCCAGTTTCCACAGGGCACCCCTGTAGTCCCTTCAATGTCTAACTTTTTAGGATCAGGGTAAAAATCATGCTGTAGATAAAGAAGGGGCCTCTCAGCAGAGCCTTTCTGTATGTTTCTTTACTAGGTTTTGTTATTCAATACTTCAATGGCTGGTTCAGAACATATATTTTGATATTATTAGCATTAGTATTTAGTGCTAAAATACCCTCAATTTCAATGATTTCTTTCATCCATTAGCACATCATTTCAGCCATAAAAGTTTAAAACCAATATGGGTTGTATTTCTATCAGAGAGGATTATGGATGCTCTGTGTGAAATGTTCCCCGTGATACAGGCCATAGTGCAGCGTATCTTTTTGGGCTGCAGCCCAGGACATTTGCAGGCTGGAGAAGCGAGCGGCCCAGTGGCCCTGGGGGTCCACTGTAACCACCCCACCAAGACCACCCACTCTGGACTTCATGTAGGCCAAGCCCAAATCACTAGCTTCCTCTACTGACTGACCTGAGAACAGAGGAGAGAAGCAATATGATTGTCAGGAGAAAATGCTCATCAAAGTTTAGGTGGTCAAACTGAGTCATTCAACCTGAGAGAAACAGCTTTTAAACTTCAATGACTGTTTGGTGTAAAAGATAAGTATAGCATAGTAGGACCCACTTTGGAATTCACAACAGACTGAAAAAGTGTGTGAAAAACTTGAAGAAATTTTAAAAAAGGTGAAACTTTTTTGAGGAGAGGTTTTGCAAGTTTTTCAGAAATGTAAAACATATACATAATGTTACTTTGCCTGGGCACAGGGACAAACGCGTATATTATTACGACCTCCTCTAGAGTTGCCGTGTTTGTTGTTGTGAGAAAGAACACATGGTAGAATGTGGGCAGCTATGGTTACATCGTTTGAAACGGATGCATGTAAAGGGAGTATAAATGAGCCTTAATCCATCCACTCTTAATCTACTAGACATCTCCGTTATCTCTGTATGCTTTACATATGGGCATTATTTGTATTCACTGTGAGGAGGAGAAAGGTGACTGTAAAAAAAGGCCGGTGCATGTGTGGTCATTACCTTGCTCCATGTGGAACAGGATGAGTCTTGCCAGCGTAACTTTCATGATGGCTTCTCCATGGCCTGTTGTTGATACAGCTCCCATCTTGTTGTCAGCATAACCGCCACACCCTAACGCGCAAGAAAACAACACATTAAGCAGGCAGCCATACAAACTATTAAAAACACTGATTTATTTATTGAGTGGAAATGTTTAAAGAAATCCAGATGTTTGTTTAACTTTTGACAAAAGGTGATCTTGAAACATTGAGTGGGAAAAACAAGTAAACTAGATACTGCAGTAAATAGGGGTAATTTGGAATATGATAAAGACTGTGATGTTAAAGTGGTTTGTTACTTGGGGGAAGCAGAAACAAGCCCTCAATACAGCACTGGCTTACAGTATTACAACCTTATGAAGTTAACATGTTGGAAATGTATTGCCTATTTACACAGAACACAACATTAGAATGAATTTGGAGTCCTGTTTTCTGGCAGGCTAATAAATCTTAGTCCAATATTCACTTTCTTTTCAGCTCTGGTTTGGTCTCCACCAACTTCTGAACAATTTATCTGGCTTTTAAGATGCTAAATGCTCCCTTACTTCATCAGGTCGATGCTAACTTCATCTCTCTGCTATTTGCTGCTGGGCATGCAGTGTACAGTGAGCTTTTTAACTTTTTTGCCGAAACCAGCTCTCTGCTGTGGCTGGGAAAAAAGGCTGATGAAAGTACTGTAACCTGACCAAAACAAAAAACCTAAACAAGCTAAAAGACACTAAAATGGGTTTGTTACTGCAAGTGACAGCTTTCACATTCCACATACTCATTTTACCAATTGTTAATATGAAAATATTGATTGGTTAGTGCAGCTTTAAGTTCAGTGTTTTGCTTATGAATACAAATTTAAACTGTTGTTACAAAAGCCACATTTTCAACTGTGTCATTCTTAGTCTCTTCTTCTTGTTTCTAAAGGATTAGACCAAGACTTGAATGAGAGGGCTATTACATATCCATTTCACTAGAAAAAAGACTTTTCTAAAATTTTCTTGAAATATACTATTTTAGGCAGTAACAAAATTAAGCACACATGGACACTTTATTTCCCTGATCTTGGATGTATTTTAATCCTGTTATTTATTCTTAATTTAAATATTTCTGCTTGTTTCCAGTGACACCATCATTATGGAAGGGGAGGAGTAAACTGCAACTGGAAATTATGAATCATAAAAAAATTAAGAATTTATTATCTATAGAGATTCCAGTCTATAAGAAAGGCCAATTACAAGTAATAGTAGCAGTAGTAAAAAGCTTTAAGATATTTGTCTCTATGTTCTGTGGGTTTGTGTCTTATTTGAACATGATGACTAGTTCCATATTAGATTGAAGTTCCAACTTATTATTGTACATTTTCTGCTAACTTTTCACCAGAGAGTTGTCAGTGGTCATTTCAGATGCCTATTCAGATAGAGAGTCTATAATCCTTCCACTGACTCTTGACGCTCTAATCAGTCATTTACTGATAGTAAAAGATTAGACAGATGTGACACAGCCAAAATCCACTTGCTCCTTTTTACTAACCCTCAGATAATTTAGACCCTGTTACATCAATACATAGTTATCCTGTCAAATTACACTTTGAATCCTGGCATATTCCTCAGCAACATTAGGTTATTAGTATAAGTCAGTCACTACTGTCAGTACAGGGTGATGACATAATGAATATGAATTGGTCTGTAGTACACTGGTTGTAAGTGGGAAATCCTTTTGACATGAGTAAAAAGAAAGCCGCATTTAATTTTTTTCTACATTGAAATCAAAAGTTGCACAGTGTCAATATGTGTCAAGACAGTGTACCGTTTCATGTAAGAAAAGACAAAAGTCATAGTCAATTATTAACTGAGCGTACTTTGTTTATTGACTAACCACACATCAATCTTCTACTGGTCACAGGCCAACAAATTGGCAAAGACAGTGAAGAGTGAGTCAGTCTTTAAGACGCTTCTGGTCTTTCTCTCGCTCAAACTAAACCTCTCATTAAAAGGCATTAAATTCCGAACTATGTGTAAGGACTGACCTATGCAGGGTGTGTCGCCCACCCGTCCCTCCATTTTGTTCAGTATTCCACCAGTGGAGGTTGCACAGGCAATATTGCCCTCACTATCGACTGCCACAGCTCCAACTGTGCCCATCTTCCCCCTGCACAAGAAAGACAAAAAAAAACAGCACCAGAATGGCATTTGAATTACTTATTATTCTAAAGAACACCAAAGGTATGCACAGTTTTATACAGTAACCTGGTTACCAAGTTTATAACTAGCTAAGCCAGGATAAAGGAACACCAAAAGATCTTTCTTTTCAGTATCAGGTCCTCATTTCCTATGGGCCCTGAAGAGTGGCTCTGAGGCGTTTGTATCTTGTTCTCTTGAAGAGGAAACAGCTGTGGACAGCTGGGACTCAGCAGTAACAATGAATTCCTATGATGACCCAGATCACAGCAAAAAAAAGCTGTCAAAACATCCATGGATGCCTCTCAAAATATTCCTGCTGCATAATGCACTTTGACTTTGTTGATTTGTTTGCTCGGTTCCAAAAATCCTCCAAGTTTTTTTTTTTTTCTACCAGACAGCAACGCCCCTTCAATGGGAACTATTTAGTGATTGGTCAGCTGATCTCATGAGACAGTAAGTAATTGCTGTCTCCTCAAAATAAAGCTGGAGAGATTGAGAAGGTGCTCTTTGGTAAATACAGCTCTGCCAACCCTCAGTCTCTTTGTCTCTTTGTCACCTCTCTCACTTGTATCATCACTGGGAGAAGCTAAGAGGCATGACTAAGGGAGGCAAGCAGCTACCTTAGCCAAATGGAAAGCATCCATCCATCCATTAGCTTTACCCAGCCCTGGGGGGGCTGGAGCCGGTCCCAGACAACACAGGGAGAGAGGCGGGTACACCATGGACAGGCTGCCAGTCTATCACAGGCGGACACATGGACACAGACTACCATTCACACTCACATTCACACCTACAGGCAATTTAGTGTTGCCAGTTAACCTAACCTGAATGTTTAACCTTTGGACTGTAGGAGGAATCCAGGGTACCCCAGTGTCCGTGCAAACAGAGTGAACATACAAACTCCGCTACAAGGGGCCTCAGCTGGACAGCCTTCTTGCTGTGAGATCACTGCACCACCCCTAAACTGAAGGCACCATATGAGTATTTGGCACATACTGAACTTATAGTATGCATCGACAACATAAAAGTGGATTATACAACAGGACTGGTTTGAGAAGTGTCTGTGAATGTCTTGATATGTTGTGATATTTCTGTTGTGTGCTTCTGAGTCAATAATGATATCAACTATAACTGTTGTAAATCCAAACTGACTAGTCAGAATCAAGAGGGTTGTTCAACATAGCAACACCCGAAAAGCAGTACTTCAGGTTCTATCTGCAAGGACATACATCTCAGTATACTTCACTTCTAAAGGATTGTACCATTATTGAAACATATGCTAATAAGCTTAAATAATGTTCTGTCACACATTTGGCACTCCACAGGGTTGGCATCCAGTGCCAAGTTCTTTTTCCAGCGCATACGGGAGTAATCAGTGATGAGGGACTCTTGAGGGACCTTAGGGACACCCATGGTCCAGGCGAACTGATTGGCACCTTCTGCTGTGAGACACACATGACTGGTCTGGAATAGAGATCAAAGTTCACATCTATAAAATGCATCTACAAACCATTACAAAACCTATTTGTACTTGTAATTCAGAGTGTTCTTTAGGTTACTGTGCAAACTAGACTGCAGCAACAACTGCGGTTCCTCTGTTTCCTAAAAGGTACATTTTAGATTGATCTTATTCTTAGGCCACAGTTCCTCATGTTTGCTGTGATGTCTGCAAATACTGTTAGTATTGGCAAAGTTGAGATGTTCTCTAGATTAATATTTATCTTTCTGTGTTAAAATCCTTAATTTTGCAGCTACATAGATAGATGTATGCATCTAAACATTCAGTATGGATTTGGCTTCATGCCTCCAGAATATGCAGAATGCAGGAATTAAATGAGAAGCTGGCAAATATAATAATTCTTAAGCACGATGTTTAGGCGTGCTGTTGACACAAGTATATACTGTATGGCAAGACATGTACTGTTGAACAAACAGTATATTTACCAGACCTGTGTTCATTTTTTATTCGCTTTATCCATCTCCTATATACAGAATATGTACGTACCTTGTCCATAACCAGTCTTGCTAGTTGAACAGGGTTGGCTATGTTTCGTACAACAGATACTGCACCACTTCCCAGTGTTTTCCCATCCATCACAATGGCATCCATCTCCACCTCTCCTTTGACATTCAGCACTGACCCACACCCTGAAATATGATTGGAAAAATGATTTGATTAGGTCTTGCCTCTGGGAACAACAAATCTTTTGTGTTCAGAGGTGACACTCGGTCTATGAGTCGAGCTCGTTCTTTTAGAGAGTGTGCATATGATTGTTACATTTCACAGCAATCTGCCCAATGGTTTTAGATATATTCTTTGTAAAAGTGCAAAATATGGCCTGATGGTGGAGCCAGTTAGTTAATACTAATGAGAAATCTGTATACTGATGACACCAGACTTTTTTGTTATGCCCTCTTTCGGCTGAAAAAAAGAAACATGCCATCATGTAAATAGACTGTATTTTTATCAACCAGAAGCAACACTGGCTTAATGAAGGTAAACAGACTTTTATTCAACATTGTTAAGAACATGAAATGCATGTTCCTTTAATGCATGTTTTATATTAGTTTTACAAATTAGTTATGAAAGCATAAGTTTGCCCAAACTGCCAGAGTTTTGTCAGCTACACTAGCAGTAATATCTAGAGCTTGGTAGCTCTTGAGTAGGCTTCTTCATATTCTGGATTTGACTTCCGTGTTACATGTCTGTCCATCTTGTATTTCACTTATAATTTTTCACATGACTGAGCTATTGCCCTTTATCCTCTATCCTCCACCTTGAAAACAAAATGCACCTCATAATGCAATTTTTGGCTACAAACAAAGCCATCTAAAGCTACCCATGCAGTATGCTGTGTCTGCTACATTTCACATTTGGGTGCATAAACATGAAATATGACACCTACAATACCAAGGTCCATCAGTGGTTTTAGTTGGACAGATAGGTTCATGATCTATCACATGAACTATCATCCAATCTTTGATTCATTAAAGCAAGCGCCACATTATCAACACACAGTACATTAATGACGGTCTCACAAAGTACGATCAAATCAATCAAAATGCATTCAACCACAGTTATTATAGGCAAAATGAATTTTATATGTATAGACAGTGTTTTTTCTCAAGGAGTACCGAGGACCAATATCTGTAATCAAGAAGTACTTTGGACTTTCTGGTTCAATGGTAAAGGATTTTGAGGATATGAATATTTGTCAAAAAGACAAAAAAACATCCTCATACTAATATGTTGTTCTCAATTCTTCTTTTTCTGTGCGGAAATGACAATGTCTTGATCTGTCTAGTAACAGTTTTAGCAATTTAATTTTGATTTATCTCAAACACTTCCAAACTGATCTTGTTAGCTAGCTTGCTAGCATCAGAGGACGATTACTCGTTTATTGTTCCAAAAGAAATAGATCCCCAGGGTTTTTTTTACGGCTGTCATAGCAGTAAAAAGCACAAGTGGGACCTGCAGTTCTTACAATTCATTGCAGCTATTAACACAGTTACTAGTGACATCTGATCTGTGTTTGTCAGGTCAAAATATTTAATTTGGAAAAGGTCTATTAAACCTTAGTATGACCACACATTATCCCAATTTTCCTTTGTCATTTTCCCAAACAGTATTTGTATGGAATGTGACACATGTGACTGTGTAAAGCTAATTGCATACACAAGCGTATTGGGTTTTGACATTACCTGCATTGAAGGAGGGATTATTCTCCAGCTGGGAAACCGCCTCGACCACGGCGTCCATGCTGCTGCCCCCTGCCTGGAGGACGGTGTACCCTGCTCGGGTCGCTGAGCACACGCCTGCAGTGGACATTTCTGCCCGCTCCTTTGGGATGTGACCTGCCCCTCCATGGACCACCACCACTGGCAACATGTCAGTCACCTGAGAAACAGCTGAGGGGAGATATGATATCAAACAAAATCTAAACTCTTGTTTTAAGTGTGCATTCTTTTACATAAAAGACATTTCTGGCGGTTTAATTTACTGCATTCCAGCACTATTATTGTGCTCATCTACTTTGAGTCTGATAACTGTTTCCTGAATTCATACTAAACGTGGAGAAACAGCATTTACTTCCTTAACTGAGTCAAGAACTTCTAAACTGCCTTCGACAGAACATTAAACACTCAAACGTAATATCCAAATAAACGACCCAGTCGTCTATGGTTGAAATGAGGTGAGCCTAACCATAACTGGCTATATCGAGCATGCAACAGGATATTTGATAATATGTTAAACAAGAGCCGCTTAGCGAACCTTGTGCATGCGGACCTGAGACGTGAACGGTGCTGGACCCCTTCGAGGCAACAGGTGTCGGAGCTTCCTGGGGTCAGAGGGTTAATCCTGCAGCCTGTGCCCGGGTAGAGACGCCCCAGGGCTGCGTGCAGACCTCAGCGATCGCTTAAAATCCAGGGGAGATCCTGCTCAAGCTCACCTGAAGATCGGCCTATTTGCCTGCATCTTAACGATCATTCATCGTGCAGTTAAGAGCTTTTTTGGCTGTGGAGATATCGAAATTTCGAAAATCAAATCATAATCGACATAAAATGAATGTAAGCCACGAAAACAGCAGAGCTGTCTCGATCTTACCACAGTGTCACCGAGGACTTAGACGTGTCACAAAAGCAACAGCGCTTCCGGGATGTGACACTTCCAAAATAAAATGCGACCCTCAATAACGTGCAGTAGACTAGAACAACTTTGGGCATGTCTGCTGATCACTAGAAGGCGATCAAAGAAAGTATATGCCTAGTATATTCAATAATATATTATCATAGTTTTCAATATATGTGTGTATACACACACAGACACACACATACATATATATATATATATATGTATATTTCTATATATTTTCCCATTAACGAATAGGTAATTCTCTATATAGCACATTTTAAGATTTTCCTTATTATCGTCATCATTATCATCCTCATCCTCATTATTAATATCATTAGTCAGTGTAGTAATAACTGCTCATTTTGGCTTATTGAAATGTAACATTTGTATTTGGATGTACAGACTATTTGGCTTTCTCCCTAAGCTGAGTCAGAGCTGTTGAACAAGTCAGGCAACTATGCATATGAGATGATGATGAAGCATTCGGTCTAAGGCTCGGTTGTTAGCCTTGGTTGCTTTTTTTTTCTCAATGTCTATATACCTACAATATGCTACTGGCTCCAGACTTGCAGCTACTGCTCCACTCAATACATTCACCCCTCACAGTTTGTCGGCCTACTGTTCTTTTAGTGAGCTGACCATAGTGCTGAAATGCACATGGAGATTCAGGAGATTATTTCAGATTCCACTGTGAACCTAGAGTCATACTGTTTGGCCTTGACTAAGTTAGCTTACAGTGTTGAGTTGGTGGGACTTGTAGTCTCAAATGAGGGTTCAGAAAGATGTACCATAGTCTAATTTTACAGGGTCCCATTAATTGTGTGAAAACTTGTTAATTACCAAATGAATTCATAGCCCGAAATGAATAATTTTATGGGCTCAGAAACTGTTATTTGCCAAATCTGGGTATTTGGCTAATACCTTAATAAATCAAATTTCTTTCCAGTTGTAGACTATTGTGACCTAACAAATGGTCTTGTCTTATTGTACTTGATGTGAATTTTTTTTGCCACTGTGGCTCATTCCCCTGCATCTGGATAGTGACCCCTCTCTAGATCACACAACCTATAATAAAATGTTTTACACTGAGAAAATGTAAATGTCACCCTATAGTCATACATGTGCATGGCTATGTGGTGAACATCTGGCTCACTTCAGATTGCAGATTGTTTTTTTTCAGCATGAGGAAGTAGAGTGTGTGTGTGTGTGTGTGTGTGCAGGCCTGTCTGTGTGAGTGTGTTTGTGTGTTTGTGCTGTGGCAGGATGAGGATGATAAGGAAGAAGGAAAGAAGGAAGCAATGGAGGGAGAGAGAGGGAGGAAGGGTGGGAGAGAGGACAAAAAAGGGGGTTGTGCATCATTCTTACATGCAGTGATTGGTGGGAGTGAGGAGGAGGAGGAGGAGAGTATATACACTCTTACTATGGAGGGTTTCATACAATACTAGAAATTGGTTCTTTAGAATTGCTTTCATTATTTCCTAAATATTGCTTATATAATTTTATTTTGGCTCACATAATGTATCATACATCAGGATTGTATTTTTTTTTTATCATGGTTTATTTTTTTGTGTCTTTCTATTTAATTGTCCTTTTCCTAACATTTTACACTCTTGTACACTTCATATTTACTAGTTATTAGTTTATTTTAAAGATGCTGTTCTATGAATTGTTCTACTTGTGCTCTATTGCTCCTTGACACGTGGAAAAAATGGTTACGGTATATGGTAAAGACTACACTATTTTTGTCCTCTATTTCACAGAGCCAGTTTAGTTAATTTAAAAATGAACAGCAAAAGAACTTGGGTCACTAAGAATATTATGAATATCTTAATATTACACAATGCAATTCCACTGATTTACCCATAAATGATAATTTAAAGATAACCTAATGAGAGTTTAAGGGGATATTACAGGTTAAGTTCATGGACTGTAATATATCAAGGCATTTTTATTGATTATTTGCATGGTTTGCGTGATTTTGGACCATAGTTAAAACAAATCAGGCCCATTTTTTTACATTTTCATGAAGCTTGGGTTAGCTTTCATGTTTCATTTACGACATCTTTGAAAAACGTACAAAGTAAGGGGTAGCCTATATACAACAAGGGCATTTTACCTCTTAAAACCAAAACATGCCAAATAATCCATTAAAGCACCCCTATATGCTTTATCATAATCCATCTGTTTACCCTTACATATTTTTACCTTTTCAGAGTAATGGATAAAATCGAGGGAGATTTAGAAACCACTTACAAGGGTCGATTAGAAACCAACAGTTAGACAAGGACTTTGACAGTGGTCTCTGGGTTATCGGGCTAGGGTCCTACAAAACCCACAATGCACCCTTGAGGAACCCATTATTTCCTGTGTGTGCTATAGCCTGGCGTGAGCGCGCATGTTAACGGTGAGTGGAGCCCCCCATTCTCAAATGAGGGCTGCGCGCTCCCGCCGCAACAGAAGTGAGCGCGCTTGAGGGGCTGCGGTCCCATTGACGGTTCCGTCTCCCTGACAGCAGCATCAGCATCAGCATCAGCAGCAGCATCAGCATCAGCAGCAGCATCAGCAGCAGCAGCAGCAGCAGCGGCGGCGCTGGAAAACAAGAAGTCGCCGCCTCGCCCCGCAGCCACACGGAGAAGCCCGCTGGACCGAGCGAAGACCCGAGCCGACTCCAGGGACCCCCGCTCTCTCTACCCGGCCTGAAGAAAGGAAGCGAGATCCCCCTCATCCCGACCGACCGCCGGTGATATGGGCTCCCCGTAAAACGGAGGTGGTGGAGGGGAGAGGCGGGCGGGCGGGCGGTGGGATCGGGGTGGGGGGAGAAGACAGCGGAGCGGCAAGAGGGAGAAGCAGAGGCTGAAAACGGCGACCGGGACCACCATCACCGCCACTACTATCACAGCTATCACCGACACTGCTGCCGCCGCCACCGCCGCCCTGGGTGCCCGCCGCCACCGCCATGGGAACTCCGCATCAGTCGCTCCAACCGCCGCTTTGTCCGTGGGCCATGTCGTGATCCGTGGGCTCCGCCAGCGGGTTTTCTATCCGTGATCCCGACCGAGGCGAGGAGGAGGAGGAGGAAGAGGAGGGAGGGAGGAAGGGACGGTGGTGGTGGTGGTGGGGAAGATGTTCGCCTCGGTGGGCCCTCGGGGCGGCCCGCGCCCACCCATCGCCCCGGCCATCCCGGAGCCGGACCTGAGCCATCTGACGGAGGAGGAGAGGAAGATCATCATGGCTGTGCTGGCTCGGCAACGAGAGGAGGAGGCGAAGGAGGAGGCCATGTTAAAGTAAGAGACAGAAGAGAAAGTGTGTGTGTGTGTATGAGTGTGAGAGAGAGACTGGGCCTGGGCTATTTCTGTTCTGAAGTCCATCCACCCCCGTTCCCTCTTATGGATGAGATGTTTCAGTACCAGGACTTCTCCTCCACTCCACTGTATCTGACCATGTGCGTGCGTGCGTGTGTGTGTGTGTGTGTGTGTGTACATCCTGCAGGTCCCTCTTCACAGAACTCACTCACTCACAAGCCTGAAAAGGCTACAGCTTTTTACAAGAGAGAACATGCACAGGCCAGTTTAGACCAGGTTCGTGTCCAGTTTGCAGATGCTCACTGCTCCTCAGAGAAACTCACAAACCAAGAGTACATGCTGGGTCAGGGTTAACTTACTCAGGATGAAGGAGGAACGGGAGCGTGGGAGGATGAAGGTGTGTCACCATGCCTCAATATCAGTAGCATCACAATCCACGCAGATGAAAAATATGAACTAATTTCTCATCTGCGCTTGTCTTCCCAATATCACAATGACCATTCACACCAAAGCCAGAGTCAAGTGGAGAGTGTTTGGACTCTACCTGAAATATTTCATTGATAGCTGCAGCAAGAAATTGCAGGAGGCTCACTGAAGCCTGGCACTGAAAATAGTAAAAGTAAAACCCTCCCTGTTGGCTTTTATTTGTGCAGCATCCATCTCAACAGCTGCTGTTCTGAGCTCAGGGGTGCGGTTGAGCCTTTCCCAGCCTTATGCACTGTATGTAGGCCAGTGCACTTGCAACAGACATCACACAGGCTGTTATAGAACCAGTAGGCCTATAGCAGGGGAGGAAAAGGTGCCCGTGTAATGTAATTTTGAATCAGGAGTGACTTATACTCACTGTGTGCATCCACCTCTGCCTCCTTAATACCACCACCGTATATTCATGGAGGAAAGTCTCCTTCAGATTTATTTGTCACAGTAATCAGTGCAGAAATCAACACAAATCCACATCCTTTCCTCTAGGACCAGAAAATGCATGAAGTTGAAACAATGTCTTTCTCACATTTTTCAGTCTGGTCTGCATGGAGCTGTAGATTGGCAGCTAGAAAGATAGAGTGACCCACCTAAGCAAGGCACTCCTCGAGCTTTACGTCCCTGTTCTATTTTAAGCCCTTTGTGCGGACTGATAGCCCAGCACCAGAATGGAAGATCGATTCATTGCATCTAAAGAAGGAAATGTCCAATATATAACTCCAGCTCTGAGAGGCTATGCATCATTTTCAGTGGGCTAATGTATAAGAAGCTGTGATTCAGTCATGTCATTCTGTAGCGGCTACAAATAAGGCAGGCTGTCAGCACGTATATGTCTTAACCTATAATGGCTTCAGCAACGTTTCCTCTCATCACTGTTTGGATGGAGATTGTCATAGCAAAGCTGTATGTGTATGTCTTTATGATTGGGTCTGCACTGAAAAGCTGCACAGGTTGACTAATAGAAGCATGGTGAGTGTACTAGCAGTAGGGTAGTGTGGGTTGTGCAGAGAGGTGGAGCAGTTTAAGATACATTCACCATCTGTTTTCTTACTAGTAACGTATACAGTATTAAAGTATTTGTATGAATACCTCTCTCAGGGGAAATAGCCATAAAAGCATTCATGCAATGTTAAATAAAGTGTAGAAAAACATTAGCGTCCTGTCAGTAATTATCATTAGGTAAAATGTAATATGATAAGAATTAATTTCCTTTACAGAAAGAAAGCAGGTTTAAACTGTAAATGATGGTAAACCTCTCCAACATTCCTTTAAACCATCTTTAAAAGCCTCAGTCACGATTAAATGTTATAAATTGGAAAATTAAAGTGTAGGAACATATTAGTGATGTCCTTCTCCCTATAAGCATTCTAACAAAGCATCCATGAACAGTGACGAGCACTTTCACTGATATTTAACCACAAAAATTCACTGTTAAGACCTATGACAATCGTTACAAAAGCCCAATGTATGTACATTTTATTAGTACAATCAAGAGTTACACCAGGATTTACCTACTTATTGAACTGTGCCGATGAAACCAGAAACTCAGTGTAAGTAAGTAAATTCTTGCATTGCATTGTAGTCATTTCATGTGCGTATTCATGAAAAGCAAAGGGGAAGGTAGAGTGATGTGTATGGGGAAATGTGTCACTT
The DNA here is from genome assembly GCA_016859345.1 of Istiophorus platypterus. Lineage (NCBI taxonomy): Eukaryota > Metazoa > Chordata > Actinopteri > Istiophoriformes > Istiophoridae > Istiophorus > Istiophorus platypterus. The sequence goes on from CM029124.1 coordinate 22,454,494, forward strand.
ATTTTGGTTCCATAGACACTAAATGTATCACTGCCCTCACCTTGAAGACCGAAACACATGCTGAACTTGCCTTGGCCCTAAAATGAATCCACGAAAAACATGTAACACACACTATAAAAGTTTAAGTAGATTGATAATGTTTAGTAGGTGAGAGGAGTTTGTGCATATGTGTGATAGTTTTTTTTCTGCTCTAGGAATGCAAAATTGCTATGAATGGATTTGTTGCAAAGTATTGTAAGAATTTAAGTTTTGTACTCTGCCGTAAAATTTTAGCTGTGCTGATCTACCTATGTTGCATTCTATAGATTTTACAATATCAATTATCTGTTATCAGTTAGATAGCGGTTTGTGGAAAAGAGCATTTACAGAGAGCTACGAACTGCCACTGAAAAGTTAAAAAGTTGTCTTAAAATGTTGTATCACGTTCAAGAGTTGTAACTTTTAGTTGGGAAAAAAATCAGACTTTAAAGAACCATTAGGACCATACTAAGGTTTTGCATGCTTCAGCGTATTAACTACAAGGGACGTGGGGATCCAAGTTTTTCACTCCTAGTACTATTTCCAATTCCTCAACGTAGGGAATCTGCTTACACAGAATACCAATCCAACACCACTGCTTTGTTTTCCCCTGAATTCCTCCTTTTGTCGACCTGATTAGAATCATTTTTATGTGAGGTAACATAAGGCCAGGGAACACTAAAAACTGAATTGGTAGCCTGTCATGAATGATTGAATGTAACTGGTAATGGAAACATTGATTTTTTTTTTATAATGACAACCCAAAAAAATGTTTTATTCAATGTGGATTGGTTTAATCAAGTCTGTATTGATGCTGGTACCAGTCTGTTGGGTCGGATCGGTTCATCCATATCAACTACAAATCACACAGACTGTACCTCACAGCTAACAATTCTGTAAGACATGTTGCACAGTATTTAAATACAATTTTCCTACAATTTCAGACAGCTGTTTGCTTGTGTGTAATCCATTGCAATGAAGTGTGTTCTTATTTTTGTCTAAGGAACATTATCATTCTAAGCTAAAACAGGGGAGACTTTTCAAATCAATTTCCGATAAAACTGCGATACCATGTAATCATAGTGTAATACTGAAATAATAGAATGCTCAATTGATGTTCACTGAAATTTATCACACAACTCACACAAGTTTTGAAACCCTGCCAATTAATTTTCAAACCACAGAGAAGTGGATGTAAACCAATGGACACCTGAAAATTGTAAGCAAAAATGTAAAGTATATGTGATGTGATTTTGAGGCAAGCTAAAACTCAAGGATGTCATACATGCCTCAGTGCCCAACGTATAATCACTCATACAGTCAGTACTACAAAAGATGGGGAGAGTCCATGAGGAACAAAGAGATATCACCACTCCTAATCTGCCAAAAGTGTCTCATAATGAGAGGGGTACCCACTGTATTGATGATAAAAAGACGTGTTCTGTTTTAGACAGCGTGGGTGCTGGCGGGGATTTCTCTCTTGAGTTCCCTCTGTGATCAGACTGATCAGAGCCCACTGTTCATGTTTATGGATGAGATGGTTTTGAATCACACTGTGATTGTGTCAGTGGACATATTGAAAGCAAGCCATTGTTGTCTAAAGCCTGTCATCAGTGCCTAAAGGTATCTTAAATGGTGCCACGAGAGTGTAAATGAACGTTCTTGTTGGTTTATTTTGTATTTCAAGCATTCTTTTTTTTTTTTTTAAATTTGGTTGAGCGATTCATTATAAATCAGGTGACACAAAGTACAGTAGCTGCAGCGAGATAGCAAAAATTCAAGCTCCTGTCCTTTTCTAACTGATCTCTTACAATTCATTTGGAGTTAGAAGACAATCTGAACTGACATAGTAAATAAGTATTGACATTTGAAAGCCAGCAGCTACTGACATGGAATCCTAGGATAAAATTAACCCTGGGCAAACCACAGTCTGGACCAATGGGTCCTGATATTTATATTTTCAATCACAAATGAAAATTTCAGGCAAATCTTGTGATAATCTGCAACAGATACATAGGACTTTTTTTTACTCCTTCTCCCGTTACGCTGTGGTTCAGGAGGTAGAACAGGTCTTCCACTAAGTGGAGGGTTGATGGTTCAGTCCTTGGCTTCTCCAGCCCACATATTGAGGTGTCCTTAGGCAAGATGCTGAAGCCCAAAAAATCCCTTCTATACCGTGTGTGTGTATGTTTATGTATAGAAAGCACTTTATGAATGTATGTGAAATGGTGAATATGGCTTCTAATGTAAAGCGCTTTGAGTGGTGGATAAGACTAGAAAAGCACTTTACCATTAAGTTTTATTGGACAATGGATAAAGTCATATGAGTCTTTAAGTGACTTATATTAGTTAACCGTTCATTGTAAGTGGGGATTTTGAAAATATATAAATGAACCAAATTCAAAAATACAAGGAAGTTCACTGAAACCCGACAAAGTAAGAGCAAGATGTTGCACTAACAGTATTTTCTTTAAACTTTGTGTGTTTCAGAGAAGAGAAGCCTATCCAAGCAAGAACGGTGAACCTCGTTGGGCAGAAGAAACCTCCACAGCAAAACGACGTCCGGTGAGTTTTCAGCCACCAACTCCACTTAGTCTATATGGAATTTAAAGCAGGTCTAAAATTAGTCTCAAATTGGTGCTGCTTTTGCGTCACTTTAATGTTACTTCACCCCCGTGGCCCACAACAACCTCCGAGAGCTGGCAGTCGCTTGTTTTGCCGTACATTCACTTTTTTGTTGTGGAATCTATTTTACACCTTGGATGAGTCAACAGTGGAAAGGATACACTCATGTTCTGACTGTGTTTTACAAGTGTGACTCAAATCATTATGATGCAACTCGCAACTGATATTCTAAGTGGAATGGCATTGGACAGACACTCCATTTAGATTTATATTTAGGAAATATGCCTCATTTGGTGACACTGAAAATATATTTTAGCAAGCCACACTTTTTTTTTACCTTCTGGGTAAATTTGTATTCTTTTAACACACAAAACTGAGATGACACAAACAAAGCCCAGTTTCTGCTTGTCATCTATCACTGTATAGTGCTCAGTCTGGTAAGTTCAGATCCCGTTGGGTCCTTAAGGTAGAGCTGACGTTGTGGTCCCTCTGTAGCGTTGCAGGCTTAGGCTGGATTCGGATGTTCTTTGAGTCTCACAGTTTGCTCTTCTGCCAAGCTGCTTGTCGGAAGAGGAGACTTGTGTATGTGTGTGTGACATGTTTCAGTTCACTTCTTCTTGATTATATCTGGAATCTCACTTGAGCTTTGGAACAGAGGAACAATACATGAACACTATGATTTATTATTAGAACGGCAGACGTAGGCCGAAGAAAATAAATAAGTAACCAGTTGTATTTGCCCATAACATTTGAGCTTATGTTAAACACCGGTTGCCATTTTTGGTCAAATGTGTCTGGAGAATTTTATTTATTATTTGAGTTTGTTTTTTGGCCTTAGGAATACTGTATGTTAATTCATGGTTTTCAAACAACATGTAACACCAGCAGTTTATTGAAAGGTCCAGATGATGGGATGCACAGTAATGTTCATCACCAATCCTTTTGAAACAGGCTGTGCTGGAAGCTTGTGTTTATTTGCAGTGCTGGGTGATAAACTGCTGAGGCTGATGAGCTAACTAGATGCTAGCCAGCCACAAACTTGCTAGTCATAGTCACCCACAAAAACAGAAGATAGTGTTCAATAGAAGATTCGGCCATAGAGAACCTATAAAGTAAGGAAAGTTTTTTCAAGGTGCATCCAAAAAATGTGCTTATCAATAAAGTTTTCCATACATTCAACATTTTCTCCTACCTTTTACATAACTGTAATAATAGGATTCTTCAGGCCAATAGTGTTAAGTAGGAGGGATCATATTGGTCACCTTCGGTTGTGAAACTAATAACTGGTAACTGTTTTGGAAATTGATTAATCAGTTTTCAAGCAAGACTAGTTAAAAATTTCTGATTCCCGCTTCTCAAATGTGAAGATTTTTTACTTTTATTTTTAATACTGTATATCATAATAAACCGAATATCTTTGGTTTTTTAACCTTTGATTGGACAAAAGATGATATTTGAAGAGGTTGCTACCAGCTCTGTGAATTTGTGAGGGGTATATTTTCATAATTCTTTCTTTTGTAATCTAAATGATTAATCCACTGATTGAGAAAGTAATTGGCGGAAAGTAATTGAGAATGAAAATAATTGTTAGTTGGAGCCGTCGTGTATTAATCTTTTGAACTGGCAGGGAATCAGCTGTTGGAACCTTTTTTGCAATTGGATGAGCACCAGTTGAATCCTTAGTTACATTAAAACAGGACTGATAAAAAAGTCATAGGGACTGTATACAGTCTTTAGTAGAGAGAACAGTTATCAGTCCCAAGCAACAATACTGCAATGTTTCTTGGGACTGTTAGTAAGAGACATCTAATTACAGAGGTTAATGTGTGGTGCTTTGTTATTGATTGTGATGATGAAAAAACCTGAGTATGCTAGAATTCTGAATCTGTCTCACTGGCATCTCCTTCATAGCATTTGCTGAGAAGTGGGTACCAAAGGCTATCTGTCATTCCAACCATGAAAACCTATGCTTTCTTAGACAAAGTCAATATATTCATAACAGATGACTGTAAGAAAGCGGTTTAGCATCATTATGTCATCTGAGAGACTCCTGTGTTTCTGCTTTGCCTGACATTGAGGTTATTGTTAAAAGTAAAATTTTATATGTATTTTACATTAGGAAAATTACTTTCAGCTTTAGTGATGCCAACATCTTAACTTCTATATTGCTCTATACCTGCCAGTCATGGAACACTTCTGTACCTTCGCAGGCTTGCTAACTTACATCATGCTGAGAATGCAGGTGGTTAGAGGTTAGGTTTTTCTAAAATATTGCAACCCGTCTCCAATTAGTGGGGATTGGATGCTTGATGGGTTGGTCAGGAGTGATTCTTTATAATGGCTCAGCTCAGTGATTATCTTTCCTTCACTGCTGTGTCAGTGTGTGTGTGTGTGTGTGTGTGTTTATGTGTAAAGTCTGGTTATTTGATCAGTGGTTGTTAATACAGACTTGAATTGCCGACATTACTTGAAACTCTGTCGTTTTCCCTCTTTGATGTTATATGAGCATTTCCGTCCCGCTGGCTTATTTGCACGTTGAAATGTGAGTTTCCATGCATTTCTGTTCGCAGTGACTTCTGTAGCCTGTAATGTCTTTTTTTCTGCCACACAATGATCAAAGGATAAAGCTTGTTTATGTTCTATCTTGGTGCACTGTCTGTGTGCATTGTGTGTGTGTTGGATCAGAGAGTGAGGTGGGATTACAGAGTAAGTCAGCTGGAGCACATCTAATTCTCTAAGGAATCCCACAAAATGGCACCCATTTATAACATTATACAATCTGTGCCTTTCCGGTCAGTATTCCCCACATTATTCACCAGACATTACAGTCAGTATTCCTTCTGCAGAGGCTACTGAACCGGGACAGAGATAATCATGTGAAAAACCACACCAAACCAGGAGGAATGACACAACACACACAGCTTTGTTGGTGGGGGCTTGTTTCTTCAGGTATGGCCCAGCGTCTGTTATATGGTTGAGCCTTCTGCATCGGTGCGCTTGCTTTGCTAATGCAACAGTCACTCAGTGCTGATGTCCGCCTGAACACGGCCTTAGCATAGTCTCAATGTTACCATCTCACAATACTGGGTTGTTCATTCTCTCTCTATCTGTACACATTGTATAATTGGTGATTGAAAGTAACAAACCAACAAAGTACAGTTATTCTATTTACTTTTTTTTCAATTTATTAGCTTTTGTTACTTTGTTAATAACTTTAGCTAAATATGTTTTGACTGAATCATCTATTTGTAGGAGAAACTGACTAGGAGAGAATTCTAATGTTTAATGCTAAATTCACATATGGTTTAAGTTCATGGTAGTAGCATACATGACATAACACAAACATAATATGACACAAAGAACATCCTCTCTGTGGTTTTGTTCCAGTCTTATTTGTTATCCTGACCATTTGACAGTAATGCTAAGTAGCTGGATAAGTGATGTTCCAAATTTTGTGGCCCCTATCTTGATCCGAGTCCTTTAATATTGGGTATCTGCCATACCAACTCTTATCCAGTCTAATACTTATAATTACATTATTTGAATATTGATTGAATAGCTTTATCTGACACACTGAAATAGCACAACTATAGACCACTGAATCTCATACACCTTATTTTTTTGAGCTTCTTGACTCCAATACTAAAAGGTCTTTGTTCAAAAATAAAATGTTTATGAGTTAGAATGCCGGCCCTGTCGGTGACATGACACGATCCATTAAAAGGGAACATCTCGCTTTGAGCTGTTGAAACTAAAGAAACACTCATGGTTGTACCGTGGTGTTACAGAGTGGAGGTTCTTCCCCCACTAACTATGAAGTACTGACAGTTTCATGCAGACAGCACACAAGCTGACAAGTTTAATTTAGGTCCATCATCGAATTACTCACAGAATTAACATTAATTAGTGACAGCTGATATGAAATATTGCTCCATTTTAACTGGTGAAGGTGACGCTCATCACCGGCTAAAAATGAGAAGCTGCTAGTGTTTTTCTGCACTGCTTTCTAATGATTATGATTGTCTGAGCTTAATGATTCTGTTTTTTCCAGCCTCACTGTCTGAACTCAGAATCACTCACTGCTGGGCCCGAATAATATTTCACAGACACACATGCGAATTTTCACTGGCTTATGCACCAGGATGCTGCAACACCAGCAGGCGAGTACAGTAATGAAGGGACTGGATATTGATTATTATTATTTTTTAGGTGACACTATCCGTTAAATTGTGCCCAGATCAACCCTGATACCGGTCCCTAGGATTGGCTCAGGACATTGCTAACCTGGATAGCTAACAGCAAGAGGAATTCAAAGGAGCTGTGTTGTCAGCCCTTTCCAACTAAAGAACTATGTGGGATCTTGTGTAGTGTTTGTGAAGTTTAAATTTATATAGCTGGTTTTAAGTGAAACATGACCAGATAAGGTCAATATTGTTTGCTGAAAGTGCAACCTGATAAACAGCAACAGTGAAATTTCTTAATATTAATCTATTGATCATCTCAAGTGGAGAATACTGGCCGTTCATGTGATCATTTCAGTCCAAATATAGATATGAAGCTCAGGGAATTCCATAATGGCAGACATTAACTATTCATTGTGTATCAAGGATTAATGTTTATTCACAGACTTATTGTAATAAAGGGGGTAGTGAAACCTGGCTGTTGATGGTCAGTTCCTGCCAAACGTTTGCCAGGTTGATCGGTTCAGACTGAACACACTTCTGGTGAGCTGTTGGTTGAGCTGCTGGCAGTCTGAAAGCTCCGTGTAAGAAAATGGCTTGTTTTAAACCTGACCACTGTGTACTCCTTAGTTAATCTCTGGTGGTTTTAAAACTTTTAATAAGCCCAGGACTTGTAGAAGTTTCTCAGTCTGTAAGGGAACATGTAATCCGTCAGCTGTAGTTAATCACCATATGCAAGGCTTCAAATGATAATATCACTATGTCACAATGTGTATTATTAATAACCTTGTATTACTAAATGTAGTTTAAATGAGCTTTTCCCTTTAATTTATATTTGGGACCATGCAATACTCCATCTTTATTAGTCACTCAGCACTTTGTATGTTGTCTTGAAGGCCCACCCATGAGAGTTCTGTTTACCATTTTTATACATGCAGTTAAACACATTTGATTCCAAGCTGTTATGATTTTTACTCATTACTTTTAATAATTGCATGTTTTGGGAGTGTAATTTAAATATAATGCACTGTATCAATAACAGACTCTTTACAAATGATAGGTTACAAATATTGTGGTCATAAATTAACTAACTTGTTCACAATTTTACTTGCCCCCTTTGCACCATTACAGCAGACTGGTCAAGTCAGGTCAAATTTTAGCTAAAGCTCTTCTTACATATGTAGGATTTGTTGTTTCACTGTCTCCCCTCGCTCCCTCAAACCACCGATGCCTCCACACCAAACCTCATGCTTCTGTAAAGGCAACATAGATGTAATGCAGTGTAAGATGTTTACACCTCTCATGAGTGAAAGTGATTTGCCAGGTGTCCCCTGATAGCAGGGTACCATGGCGATGGCCCAGCAGCCCCATAGTAACCTCAGTGAGCCCTGAGATTGGCGAGAAGTCATTTCCTCACTTCCTTTAGGGATTGGCTGTTATCCTGGTCTTCCCATGAGCCTCTACTCCAGTGGGAGGGACTTGACACCCTCAGTTACATTTTTGTATGTTTTTAGCTCCATATTTACTGGATTAGACACAGGCAGGGCCTTGTGTATTTTGAATTATTTATAACAGTAGTCAAAATAAAACAATTGGGAATTTTAAGACTTGGTAGTATGATCTAGACATTGATTTGCTTTGAGGCCTATCACCTTGTCTGCTTTCCCCTCCTAATGCTACACTATTCAAACACTCTTTTTGTTCCAGTTTATTAGAACTTGGAGTCAAGAAAAACAAGTGCTTAGCAGTTATATAGGATTTCAACAAATCCACAGATTAACCAGATTTATTAGGAAGCGAAAATGAATTATTGCAAACTGTCCTTTGTAAACACCCATTACAGTTAAATGTTTTACTGTATGTTTGAAACAAAATTAGGTTGCACAATATGTCCTCCAAATTCAAAAGTATCCATAACTGTTTTGAATGACTAAAATCAAAGTCAGTGCAAAAAGCCTGCTGTCATGGCCTCTTCCTGGCTGCATCCCACCGTCTCCCTGATCCATCTCTGGGAACATTTTGTCCTTCGTGTTTCTTTTTTGTCTTGGCACAATGAATAACTCAAATGGGATAACTGCGCACACTTTCAGGCAGACCCTCCTGGACAGCATTTATGGTGTTGCGCTTGGTTATAGATATGATAGGTGTTGGGACTAGTTTTGTTAAGAATGTAAAGGGGGAGCTTTAGGAAGAAGTTCAAACCCTGCTCACTGTGACACTTCCATGAGCCTTACCAGACGCTGGGAAAGGTGGGTATGGATGTTGTACTATCTTTTCTGAAAAGTTCTGAAAATTGTTGGACAATCCTGATTCCACCAATAGAAAGGGTGTTTCAAACACTTGGAAAAATATCTTTGCACATTCCTGTGCAGTGAGGAATTCTTACTAAGATTTCAGGTCAGGTCTGGCTTAGTAATGTTGTCTGAAACCTTTAGCATGCCTGATCTGAATGCTTTTGTCTTGCCCCATTGGTCTGCACTGCAACAGTATTGCTGTCTTCCCTGATCTCAGAAATGCTTTGTTGTGTACAATAAAATTACAAATTAAAAATTAAAAAAGGAGAAAACCATATATCAAATGAGATGGTTGCATAATTTTTTAAAGAACAGGGGATGGAATCTCCTCACATCCACCCTGAGACTGGGCTCTGTATGGTCTATGTGTGGTTACATGGCAGTGTGTGAATGTGTACTGTGTGTGTGAATTTGATTGTTTGTGTGGATTTGTTTGTGTATCTGTGTGCGTATATGCTGTGTATGTGTGTGTTTGTGCGGCCTGGCTGTGTATGGCGTTGCCAGGCCATATGGAGCACTGTCTGGGGAGCACACTACCCACTTAGCTCTGCTGTTGGCTCTGGTGCTCTCTCCATCTGTCCCTTCTATCTCTCCCTCACCTCCCCCCTTCATCCCAATCTCTCCCTCTCTCTCTCTCTCTCTCTCTCTTTTCTGCTTTATCTTTATCTTTAGTCCAGTCATTTATTTAAATATTTCTTTGAGCTTGGTCTCTTCTTTGTTCTCTTTGCCTTCTCCAAGTCTGTCCCCCTCTCTCGCCTTCGGTCTTCTACACTTCATGCTTATCTTTTCTTAAATGAAATCCAAAAATAGTCGTCCTTAGGTATTTGTCTAAATATAAGTGTGTGTGTTTGTATGCTAGTGTGTGTACCTAAGTAATAAGGGGTGTGTGAAAGAGCTAAGTATTATTTCCGGGACTGTTCTCACACTTTTTCTATTTTGTGCTAAATGCTATCATCCCATAGCTACTGTGATGAGGAACAGAGCCTGACCAATACCACAGAGCTTGTGAATGTCCTATGGGCCCCAGACTGTTATGGGTCTACTTAACCAAAGGCCATGTTGGGATTGTCAGTAATGAATGAAATACCTGGTGGTGGTGGGGGGGTCTGTTGTTGTCAGCTTATCGACTCCTGTGGTAACACGGTACATGTTTTGAGCCACCTCCCTTATCTATCCCAGCCTCAACCGCATCCCAGCTGAAACGTTTTGTGTCCACAGGTCCACAATATGTCCTGGTTAGTCATAGATTGTATTTAAGCTGAACACATTTTTATTATATATCAGACAATGTATTTATATTATATTTCTTTTGATGCAAAGATATATAAGTCATCATACAGGCAGCAGACCATTGTATGTGTATTCACATTTACCTAAAGTCATTTGGGATCCAGTATAAGGGGATTTATAAGAACTAAGTTTGAGGTAAACTATGATCTGGTGATGGTGAGCATCGTGCTGTATGGCAAATGTAAAGCAAACTCTAGAAGAAGAGCAGTGTTCTGCCTTGAGAAGGTCTGATATGAACAACTGCATGAATACAACAAAACCATGAATGAACAAGAAATAGTGGTTCAAGAGACCCAAAGATATATCTGAAGTATGATGTTGCAGTTATGAAATGTGTCTACTGGAGAGGTCTGTTATGTCCTATTTAACATATCATCGTAAAACATGGTTTATATGGTTTGTTTTAAAAAAAAAAAATGAAACTCAGGGTTTTAACTCTCAAATTTTATATCAGCCTCAAAAATCCTGTAACAGACATGGCAAAAATGTTTAAATACAGTAAGAGTCTCTGAAGATTTTCCCTACTTTTACTGTTGGTCTTAAAATGTCTTGCTGTGGAATTCTTTGCCAAATACCAAATCAAATTGTGTTTCTAAATCTAACACTGTCAGTTTAAACTGAATGCAAAAAATTCCCCAAAAATTGACCACTGGGGTGTTTTTGGGAACCATTTTTATTGCCATCAAACTCCTTATATACCAACTAAATGTTGTTAGCCGTCTAGCAAGCAAACTATGCACTGGCCATGTGTTTGTGTTCCTCTTGTCTCCCTGCATGGACTCCTATTGCTTTAGCAGCCCCTCCTGTCTTGTATTCTCTTTATATGCAATTGTGCAGCCTCTAAAATGCACTTTATGTTCAGTCTGTTACAGGTTGCACTTCCTTTGTGACACACTGCATTAGAACAGTCAATAAATATTCATAATTTTAAACTCATACCTGTCTTTGATTGTAAAAAAAAAAGCTGCACTAGCGAGTCTGTCTGCCTGGCGAGTTCTCACCTAGGCCTGGGCCACTGAAATAACCATGTGGTACTGATAGCAGAGAGTTTACAATCCAGCTTGGGCGCAGAGAGGGATTTGCAACATTGTGGAACCTTGTGATAAAGGTGTTTGTGAGCTATGTAAGCTATAGTTAGCCTGGATCTCCATTACTAGCAATTTGAAGTCTTGAAAATATGCATCCAAATAGTTATGTCTATTGTTGTATTGGTTTTCCCTCTTAAGGAAATAATGCACAAAAATAGATCAAATCAAATTGTTTGAATGTGTTTTTTTTTTTACGAATAAAGAAACTTAATTTTTTCTCAAATTTGTGATGGGCACTACATTGCTTAACCCATGGCTATATTGTTCTCTTTGGTAACACAAAATAGAAAACAGTATGCTTTCAAAGACCAGTTTGACTGCACAGTTTGAGAACATTGTAATAGATAAAGGTAAAGCTGTTTGCTGGCACTATAAAATGCATCAGCCTTACAGTAGAGTTGGACTGTAGCTCAAGTGAAGCAGTGGAGATGCCTCAAATGAACACAGATATGTCAATTCTACACTGTAATAAAGGCTAAGTGGGTTGATTCTTTATGAATTCAACCAAATTACATTTAAATTCTGATTTGTTCAAACTTGATTTCTTTGAAAAAGGGACAAATATTGCATTTACTGGATAAAATTGGATTATAAACTGTGTAACTGTGAACCTAACCTAATATGAACACACCCATTGTTAAGCACCACGGATTAGGTTGTAAATCAGATTTGGGCATCTGAACATTCAGCGTGGTTTCAATTGCCCCTTGGCTGCACGAGGTTGATAAGCAGGGTTATTGATTTGTCCAAGATGATTGTAACAGAGGAGTGATGAACCAGTCAAGAGTATATTTGATATTCAGTCTTGAATTTGTGGTAGGTAGGTTTTTTCTTTATTATTTAATTTTTTTTAGTTAGTGCCTTGTGGTCTTGGCCACACCTTACACTCTGAACATAAATACTTTAATGTTAGAATATGGTACCTCTTTGGCAGAACTTAGCAGAACCCTTGTCTACTACTACAGACAGAGACAGTGGGGGCAGTGGGGATGTTATGAGAATCAAAATGAATTTTATTTAGAGGGACACTTCTTCATAGAAAGAGAAGCGGCATTTCAAAAGAATATGGAAAACACAAGAGAGTGGTAGAAAGAAAGAAGGAGTGAGTAGCAGAGAAAGAGCAAGGATAAGGACTGAGTGGGTGGAAGGCCGTCAGGGAAGTATACCAAGAGAAAAGGGAGGAAGGGGGAGGTGAGAGGAGTAGAGGAGAAAATGAGGAGAAAAGCACAAAGTACAGGAGAGAGTTGGTTTGATGAGCTAAGAAGCATCACATACACTTGTGCTGTTGTGTATTAAATCACAACTGTCGGTTTTGGCGTGAATCATCTCTTTTTTCTCTGTTGGTATTTCCTGAAAACCCAATCTGTTCTTTCTGTGTTTTACAACCAAAACTTAGTCCCAGTACTTTGAAAAAGACCACATTGCTGGGTACACATTAGAGCAGTCTGATGGCAGACATTATGAATAATACTTGTCTCTTCTCTCCAATCAATTGTACACCCCCTCAAAAACGGGAAGGAATAAGAGAGAGTGTGTTGTAAGAAAAAGGATGGAAGGAGGGATGGAGGGATTGAGAGGGAAGTGAGAGTACACCCGAGCAGCTCAGCGTGGTGCGTTCTCTGACGGAAGTGAGGGAGGGGAAGGGACGGAGGAGGAACAACAGAGCCTGGCACAGATAGAGAAAAATGAGAGTGAGAGATTCTTCGTGTCCCTGCTGCCATATGGTGAACGGCCAGACCAGCACATATATGCACTCAATGAGAAGTAAGCATAGAGGAAGGCTCATTATATTATTGAAAAAAATCATACTGGATCGTGTTTTTCATGAAATACAGCTTTTCTTTTGCAAGCAGAAGAAACATTTTGGCAAGACTTCTCGATTTTTTGGATTTGTTTTACTACTTTTATTTCATAAAATAAGGTATATATATACTTAAAACTGAATCACTCAGAACTGAAATGATAGTGGAAGAGAAGCAAGTGGAAGCAG